>JAPSES010103704.1:0-18952 GCA_029822895.1 Maxillicosta whitleyi | reverse complement strand
TTTTGAATGCTAAATAAAATTAGTGTAAATATTTTGGATCACGCCTATGTTCACATAAAACTTGTTCTGTACTAAATCCACACACTTGTGGATTTTATAATTAAATGTCATACTAAACAAACTTTTAGAATGAATTATTAATACCCATGTGGGAGTTACCTGTGAGTTTGTTAACAAACATGGTCTATATTTTTCTTCAGTTTTCTGTGTTTTGATATAACTTAACTGTGAAACCAGTGAATTAAACATAGGAAAATAGATGGTTTATAATAAAAAAAAAGATAATATTATAATAAATGTCGACAAATCACTTAAGAAAGGATAATTATTTCAGAACCACCATAAATGTAGCACTGGGTCTTTATGGGTTAAATACTTTATATCAGTAGATGGTAAAGTATTGGAGTATTGGCCGCCCACCAGTTTACTCATGTTTTTTAATCATCTGTGCAAAGTCACCTTTATGACTTTGAAACTGCATCAAACATAACTCAAGTTGCCATTTTTTTCTTTTATCAAGACGCCAGTGACTCAAACCAGTGTCATCAAACAGACACACAGCCTCGCCTTACTTCGGACGAGCAGTATTTTATTTTTTTTTTATCATTTATTCTCACTTTTGTTGTTGTGTAAAAATGACATTGGGACAAAACATTAAAAACTGAGTAGTAGAAGGTGAAGAGTAGCAGAAAAAAGTAATTTAGAAATACCTGTTTATGGATTTATTTCCCCTCGACAGTGTGTGAGGTGCACACTTTCAGATAACCAATAAAAACATCTCCTGAATGAACTCCTACTGGTGGTTTCAAATGGATGAAATCAACGTTGGAAAGCAATTATCCTTTTTTTTTTTTTTTTTTTATTGTGGAGGATTTGTATTGTGCCAGAGGCTCAGGTGGAATCAATTGGATATTTTTTTTTTCTTATTCCAGTCGTTTACATCTTTCTAAATGCATTGTTCAGAATCTGAACGTCTAATTTCATTATAGTTCAATTTGTGAACGGAAAAAAAAAAACAAGCAATGCATGGATTAGACCTTTGTTACCAAGGTTACAACCACTGCACCAACTCGTAAGGAGGAAAACATAAGACATAAGTCAAGTTCACCTTTATTGTCCTTGTTAAAAGATTTATTCTCTGCATTTAACCCATCCAAGTCCTTTAGGAGCAATGAGCTGCAACTGAGCGATGCCCAGAGACCAACTCCAGATCTGAGCCAGTGCTTTGGCCAAGGGCAGGGGAGGAGATTTAACATGCATGTATTTTATGGCAGAGGAAACTGGAATACCCAGAGGAAATCCACAGGACACAACCTGTGGTCTCTTTGTGGTATTATAATAATAATAATACTGTGAAACAAGAGGAAGAGCAGACTATCTGCTGGAGGTTTGCACTGTATGAGTGACCTTCTAGTCCTAAAATAGGCTCTTATTCATATTTTTAAAGGGGTCATATTTTGCTAAATCCATTTTTATTAGTCTTTGTTTCATTAATTTGTGTATTTGGACCCTAATAGTTGATAAAATTTTAACTTGAACCCTCCAGGTCCAGGCAAATGTGGCCCAAATGAAATTTTTTTTGCCCATATTTGATCTGTATCCGATTTGTTAAACACCACAATTTTTTTTTTTTTTTTTTTTTTTTTTTAAATTTAAATCCAACCCAGGACACTTTCATATGTGGCCCTAAATCTGATACATATCTGATATTTTGTAATGAGGCTTCAGTCTGAACAGCCAGGTCACATTTATCCAAACTTTAGATCATTTAAATGTGACAAACGTCACAATTTCTGCATCTCAGCAGGAGGAGCAGCAGGAAAAACACTTACTTCCATAAACATGGTGCGTGCCTGTGGTTGCGTATTAAGACGAGACCTGTTTTGTGGATGTGGGTCACATTCAGTTCATACTCAAAATATAGATGGAATTAATGCTGATAGAAGACATCCACCATCGACCAAAGGTATCTACTGATCTACACTGTTCATCCATTAATCCTACAAATACATGTAAATAATTGGTGTAAAATGCAGTTTTTCATCTTTTTATCGTCATCAGATATGACCCATTTGGACGTTTAGAGGCTCTGTTGTTACCATGGAAACACTGTCATTTTCTTTAGCATCGATTCACCAGTAAAAACCATGGAGTTGGATCAATGACAGTGGATGGAGACGCTGGGTTTATGATCAGTTTTTATGGTTTTATGAACATCTATATGACTGGTCAATTAAACAAAGGAAAAAAACAATGATTTTCATTGGGAAATGATGCAAAATTCTGAAGGTAATATTATAATAAATTGTAATGAAGGTTAAATAATAAGGAAAAATATAATTTGGGAACTGATCCAAAGTCACTCTGGATCCTTGTGAGTTAATGTGTAATATAAAGAACACCAAAAAATTGGATTTCGCCAAAAAAATCCAATCTGTTCATTAAGACCTACTGTCTGAATGTAGCCGTGGTGAGTAATTATTACTCCAAAATACCATGGAAACGGAAACAGCGGAAGAATTTCCATGTCGTTCCACAGGTTTTAGTTTGCATTTAAATTCTCACCCCCGGTGTCAGGACTTCATTCGTCCTGATGCAGAGCAGTGACAGCTGAGGAGTTTGGTGAGGTGGTTAGGTGATGCCTGTCAAACTGTAACAGATGTCCTCAGGTTATTAGAGCAGACACATGTTCTGCAGCCAAACATATGGAAACACCACAGTTCTAAGTCTGTGGGTCTTAATGATTTGTCTGTGTTTTTAATGTTTATCTTGATCAGTTTTAACTGGAACGCAATTTCTTTGCTCTGGAACATGTTCATGTATTATGTGCAATGACAATAAATAAATATCAATCAATCAATCAATCATTGTCCAGGATTTCAGTTTCAGTCAGTTTTTATGACGGAATCTCATTTATTTTTCTGCAACTGTATTTATTTTGAAATCCTCAAAAATAATACTCCCATAACTCTCATATAGACTATAAATGTAAACTATATTTGATCCCACATGAAAAATTATGAGTGCATACAGTGTTAAATAATCAGTGTTAAATAGTGTGTTGGTGCTGTATTAACACCACATTGATTTAAAACACTGTGTGGTGTTTTTGTTAAAATTAAATTAAATCAGGGTGTTGTTAATATTGGTGTTAAAAAATTCTGATTGGTGTTGATCAAATCCTGTCCTTACGCCCTTGCATACTTGTGTACGCACACTTTTGAAAATGTTCATTTTAGGGATAGTCTGCATAGTGTGACACATATTGACACTTTATGGCGTTCAATTAACACTGGCATATTTACTGTGATACTACATATAATAAAATAATGTTCACCCATTTCATACTTTGGCTTTTACACTAATACAAACTATAAAAACTATACCAACAGATGATTGTATTATTTTATTATAATGTAGTTTTATTCATCTTAGACCAATAGAAACTCATCCTTAACTCCATCCTTTGTCAAGATGCAGCAGATGAATGACACACTGTCCATTTCCAGGTGCAATATTAAATTCTGTGGGAAAAAACCTGCTTCATACATGATAAATCTGCTGTGTGCTGGACTTGAACAGGACAGTCTGAATACTTTTATCCTTGACAGATAAAAGCTAATGCTATCTGAAACTCTGTAATCATTATGAGGGCACTATTTCCAAATGTCACTTGACTGATGATGGTGGATAACGGGTGACTGTTCTGACTTCTTTGACAATTGGCAATTATTTGAAAATGTCAGACTATGATGTGAATTTTGAGTAACTGTATGAGCTAAGCATAGATAGGTGGGCAGGATAGAGAAAAAAAAAACATAAAAAAGAAGACAGGTGAAAATGAATGAGCTGAAATTGTCCATTATAGTTAAGGGACCACAAAACTCTCATATGCAGCCAATAGAAATCAAAATACAAATTTTTTTCTATTATACAAACTAAAAAGATCCTGGGATTACATATGTACATCTGTTTTGCACAATTTAAACACCTGTTCAGAGTCAAATATCCAACAGGTACAAAAAAAAAAAATAAAAAAAATACACACACAAATGAACAGCAACTGTACATAAGCAGATGCACAGTGAAAAGTGAAATAAATATTATTCATCATTCCAAAGTTAACCCTTACATACTAGTCGAGTCAAATTTGACATTCAAGTAAAAAAAAAAAAAAAAAACGTAAGCATCATTCTTTTATTCAGAAATTTGATGGCTTTTTCTAAATTTAGCCAAAATACACATGAATGAAAATATTCTAAATATTATACTTTTGTACAATTGGACACTGAAGCTGGTTCAGCTCAATTTTATATATGAATCATAATGTTTTTTTTTATGTGTAATGTAAAACAAGACATGATACTGTGTAATAGTAGATGTTTTTCTCCAAAAAACGAGTTTGTAAAACTTATCGAAATATGCTTCAGAGAACAGGATGAGCATATTTTTATTACATATTTATCAATGCGGGATAGTCTATTTAGACATTCTAAATAAATCTGTGGTTCAATATTTGGTTTAGACACTTACTATGAGGGAATTCTTGGACTGGGACAAATTTGACTCGAACCAAATTGTGAAGGTTTAAGAAATGAACAGGTTAAACACGTTATCCACTGTGTCCTGCATCTGTGTCGTTTGTCATTGGAAAGACATTTTACTATCACGACTATACTGCAGTTTTTGTTGCTGTGTGTTTATTGCATGAAACTATGTTATGTCTATATATGTCAGTGTGCGGCAGGGGCTCAGGAGGCAGAGCGGGTCTGCTCACACTGGTGCATGAATGTGGGTGAATTATCGGAGGGACCGTAGGAGTGATCTGGCAACCACACTTCCGTCAGCCTGCCCCAGGGCAGCTGTGGATACAAACATAGTTACCACCAGCAGTGTGAATGTGTGAAGGAATGAATAATGCATCCACTGTACGCACTTTGAGTATGTGTTCATGGAAGAGCACTATATGAATCTTAATTATTATTATTAATGTGGTGTATGTAGTAAAATTTGACTTAAGTAAAGCCTATTGTTTCATGTTTTTTTGCTTTGATACCATGAAAGAAGCTTAACTGACACATCTCGCTGCGATCTTCATGTCATTAAATGCAGGTATCTATCCAAATCTTGCTTAACGACTCCAGTTCCCTTTCTTAGTGCAGCAAAATTAATTCTAACAACCTGTGTGCCCACCAAAAACAGGCTGCAGGTTTCCATCATCCAACCACATCAGAGCAGCATCCGTCGCCATGTGGCGAAGTCTCGCTTCCATGAGTCCTTGCGGATCTGTGGAGAGTCTTTTCAAGGAGCACAAGCCTGTTTGTGAAGGCCAGATGGTGCGATCAGCTGGCCTCCTCAGAGCTCGGCAGGAGTGTGGCTTGTCCTAACGCAGATCCCTTTGTCGTCTAATGCCTGCTTGGATCTCAGTCAACCTGTGCCAGCCCGGGCGGATCAAAGAGAATATTTACAAGGCGCTTCTGTGACAGTCCAGCTTTGAACGGAATCAGGGGGTTTCTCCTTCCTCCCTGCATGCGTTCCCTTTTTTAAGTCTGGGCGAGCTGGAGGCTAACCTCGGACTCCTCGGGTAACATTCGTAACAGAGGGGGGTGTGACAGAGCTGCTCATGTATGGAGCCTTGATCATGGCATTGTATCGTACATGACGCTGGTGCGGCTGATCAGCAGCTTGTGAATCGTCACTTTTCATCGAGGACCCTGTTGAGAACCAGCAGCAGTGTTTTTTTTTTTTCTTTCACACAACCCCCATCACACTAAAAATATGCCACTGAGCTCTTCTATGACGTTTGTTGATATATGGGACTCTGTGGCTTTTCTCAGTTCATTAATACTCAGATTGTGAGTCTGCTTGTGTGGAGGGCTGTCAAATGCAACTCCACACACTCCTTAAATGTCAAACCTATTATTTTTCTTACTGTGTGCTTTCACTTTACACGCAGCATGATTTGAAAACTATCCATCCATTACAGATGTGTGTTAAATGTACAAAAAGCTTAACACCAGAAAATACCTGCTTCTGTTCAGCTGATGTAACATAACTAATGTTAAACAAAACCAACATCTTAAACCGTAAAAAAAAACCCACTGGAGGTCTGTCGAACCTCATTCATTTATCAACAGAAGACATGGTTTCACTCCACTCAGAACAACTGGATTCAGTCGGAAAAAAGCTGCAATTGATGCCTCAATGAGCTATTTTGTCCTGAACTCATAGTGCCACAAGCGAGATGGATCATGGAAGGTTTAAAGACCGTCCAGGGCTTTGGTTTCTTTTCAAAAAGACAGTATGATGGTGATTTTAGGTCGCTCGGAACCACTTGGAAGAACGGTGGAAGTGATAACAAAAAACTAGTACCAGATTCCAGGTCTTTTTTCATAATGGAAAAGCAGAGCCGGTACCATGTAGTGGAAATGTGGTATTATATAGTTCTGTATAAAGCAATGTTTGGACTGGATTAGTTTTACATGGGCATGTGGGGTAAAAACATTTTACCACATGATGGCGGTAATAAACGACCAATTCATACAGGATAAGAAATATCAATAAAATTACCACAAGTTTGACCGTCCTTTCCTGTTGTCGTGTGTGTATGACGTTGCTTTTTGAGTGTCCAAAATAGAGACACATCTGAAACCGACAGACAATTCAATGTTTGTGTCCGAACACAATCAGTTAAATCCAATTGTTCCCATATATATGTTTAAATGTACTTACAGAATTGTGGTATGTGAACAGTACCTTTTTTTTTTTTTTTTTAATTAAATGAGTTCATGTGCAATAAATACTTTGCGTAACAACTACAGAAATGTAACATAAGACTTGGGGAGACTCAAGGTTTCACACATGTTTGTCTGACTGTGTACTGGAAAACTGAACGCTTTAATCTGTGTAAAACCAGGTGTAAACAGGATATGATGGAACATCTACATGCATTAACCACTGGTCCACTTGCACAGGATTACTATTACCTGGGGTGATTGTCACAAACCCTTCTTTACTGACATTATGAGGGTAGTGATTACTGATGTAACTTAATCGATTTTAAAACAGATTTTTTTTAAAACTAGGATGATTTTTTTAAAAACGGAAATTGTCAAATTGATTTCATCTCTTGTGCCTCTGGGTCATGTGCCTGCAGGCTACCCTAGGCTCCTAACTATGAGAGTGGTCTTTCATAGAAGTCCGTGTAATGACCACGGACCTTAAATCTGTGATGGTCCCGCAGTGATGATACCAATGTAAGCTGTGGTTTCATGCACGGATCCCCCAATTCAAATCTAACTGCACGGGGATCACTCATTTGACACAGATCTGTACTGTTTTTATCTTCCGGTCCAGGTTGTGGGGGCAGCAGCCTTAGTAGAGGAGCCCTGACAGCCCACTCCCCAGCCACATCCACAGGCTCCAGGGGAATCCTGTGGTGTTCCCAGGCCAGCCCACAGATGTAATCCTCCAGCATGTCCTGGGTCAGTCTCCTCCACGCATGGACCCCCCAATTTAAATATAGCCTCATGGGGATCACTCATATTACACGATCCATGGACGCACACATGACTGATGCCTGTGACTAACTTACATTAGAGTCACGTCTGTGGGCCCATCATGGAACTCATGAATCCTGTGACACCATCACAGATTTGAGGTAGGGAGCAGTGCCTTGCATTAAGGGCTGCTTATGAAAATAATATGCTGACATCTGCTGTCTTTAAGTTCTTCTAGTTCTTTAGTAGTTCTACCCAAAATATTAGAAATGGACCTTACCCGTTTATTCTATTTTCTATTTATTTGTAAATAGCACTGTTGGATTTATGTTCTCATATGCAAATATTATTTATGCATATTTGACTTCTTTGTTTTTCCTATATTATTTATTTTTTGTAAATGCAGTTAATATTTGTATATTTTAAGTTGAAGGTCAGTGTTATGTACTTCCCTTTGTGACCTGACTTCCTACCTTGCTCCCACCAGTGGAACACATGCTTTTGTTCCCTGTTTTTAATAAGGTGAAATAAAGAAGAAAACAGGAGGATTCTTGTCTTTTCTTATTGAAACATGTCAGAAGAAGACGAGCATATGAGTTCAACAAGCACCAGTGCCTTGTATGTTGAATGTTTATTCTAGATCCTTTTTTATTATTGTCCTTTTGGGGTGGGTCTGACAGGACTGAAATATCATCTATGCTGTATGTTGTAAACGTATAGTATATTTGACAATAAAACTGACTTTGACTGACAAAAATTTGTAGATGGGGGGGATCAGGATTTTATTTTTGGCCAAAATCTTGCAGCCTTAGACGTAGCACATTTGGACGGGGTTAAAATGTCTGGCAATTCCTACTTTACCCCACGTACCTATGTAAAACTAATCCCATCCGAATAGGGCTTAGGGTCTTGCAATTGTCTGTCCTGCAGGTATCCCCCCCCTGTCCCTGCTTATTGTCAAGATTTAGCACAGTGCTGGTACTGGACTTAGATCTGGTTCAATCCACTATCATTCAGATGCAGCGACACTGCCTTTGGAAAACTGTGTTAGTGAGGATCTTGTTTTGGAGGAACATTTTCACGTGAGGATTTGAGCCAGGGTATTAAAACGACTAAATCCCTATAAAAGAAAACACCGCATAAAAAGACGCATTTTAGTGTTTAGTTGCAGCTTGAATGTTGTTGTTTCACATTATGAGTCATTCTTGGAAAACAGTAACAGAGGGAAGAAAACAGACTGAAATAGTCACTCAATGATGGGATTATTCCAACAGAATAGAGCTGATCCTATGCACTGACCATGCTAATGCGAACAGTTTGAATATTTATCTCTAGATTTGGGCCTTATTCATACATATTAACATTTTGGTGGTTACAGCAACATTATTATTATTTTATTTTTTTTGTCTGTATTGACAGGACAATTAGATTAGAAAATGGAGGCGTTATTCCCCGGTTTGCTCATGCTTATTTTTGCTTTTTGCAAAGAACCAGGAGCACTAAATATAGTCTACAGGTGTAGGAGACAGACACATGTACAAATGTTGTGGTGAAATCTATATAGTAATAAAATATGCACAAAAAACTGAACTATCATCCAACAAATTAACTTAATGAGTTTGTGATTTAAGTTGATGTCGCAACTAAAAACTATTTGTCCGTCCATTATATTTAAAGGTCTGTAGTGTCCGCAGTTTTAAATCCAACACTAACAATTATGTGTGTAAGGGTTTGCAAAGCTGTGATGGTAATTTTTTTCATCTAGTGTAGATATACAATCACGGAAAAAATTATTAGACCATTATAAGTGATCAAAAACAATGGTTATGCAATCAAGGACTAACTCCTGTGTGTGTCATGTGACTAAAATAGACAGAAAAGAAAACATGGAATGAATAAAAGTACTGTTTTTGTCAGTACAATGACACAGATATCGATGTAAGAACTTTTGGTTTTATCAAGAAAACATGTTAAATGGATAGATATCAGCTCTGAAATTAAACTATTATATGATATTTTTGTTATTATTATATTTGTCCAAACAAATGTACCTTTAGTTGTACCAGGCATTATAATGAACAAGAAATTGAAGAAAACAAGGAGTGATCTAATATTTTTTTTCCACCATTGTACAGTATATTATGTACATTGTGTACACTTTTTGTATTGTTGCTGTCTTCTTGTTTCCATTTCCTGTAAAATCATCACGTGGTCAGATTTGTTTTTGTTTTTTTAAGTGGAGCGGTGAACAAACGTGGCATAAAATCCTGTGAACCAGGCCATAAAGTAGTCGTCAAATGGCCAAAACCCTTGTTGTGCAGATCCTCAGTCTTTATGACACCTGCTGGTGGACAACATTATTGGCTGCAGGGTCTTAGATACCAGCCAACCACCATGAGAGCAGGTGCTCCTTGACAGAAAGGAAAAGACGATTCTGTTTTTCCATAGGAGGTGTAGTGCAATAAGAACAAGAAAAGTGACAACCAAGAAACTGTCACGCTTCACTCACATTGTCACATTCTTTATCAGGCTTTAGATTGTTCTTATTAGTGCTGCATGTACAAGTGTACCAAAAAGAACCACATGTTCAACATAAAAAAAAAAAGAAGATATTTTGGTTAAATTTGCAGAAATGTGTTCTAGTATAACAGGATGAAAATTGGAATTCATTGGTAATGCATGTGAAGAGCTGTACAAATATTTTTCAGTTTAAGAGGTTGTATAAGAAAATAATGGAGAAGCTTTATAAAAACATGAAATAATTTTACTTTAAGATTTTTGGACTTCTTTAATGTCATTAATTATCATTCAAACTGTTTACTGTAACAGCTGTAAAGGCAACTTATTTGATGGAAGTATTAGTAGTATTATAAGTTTTCTTCATCCAAAAGATTTTACATTGATTTACAGGTTTAAAGTAAACACCACATGTACTTTTCCCATTAAAAAGTTCGTTTCTTTTCCAAACTGCTTATTTCTATGGAGGGTCAATGTGCTGAATCTTGTCCCAGGTACCAATGGGCGAAGGCGGGTGCAAACATTCACTGTTACATTCACTCTAAACCACCACACTGACCAATTACCAAATTAAATGCATGTCTTTGGATAGTGGGAGGAGCCAGAATACTTGGAGATAAACCACACAGACATAATCATGCCACTGGCGTTGTAATTAAACTCAGGACTTTGTTATGTTTACTTATCTTTTTCAGAGATTTCATTTTTGATTTAATCGTCAAATCTTTCCCAGCTCTAGTCTTTGTTTCTTTATTTTGCCTTTAAGAAGATAAGCTGAAAACTAAGTCATTACTATTTTAATTAATGTTCAGTGTGTGTGTGTGTGTGTGTGTGTTTCCCTGTAACATTTTCTTTAAGTAGCCACACTTTATTCTTTTTTTTCTTTTTTTTTTCAAATACAGGCAGTTATTCCCCAAAACACTACTTATTAAAAAATATCCAAAGGAAACATGCTTTAATTTTCTTCTTTAGATTAATGTGCCTACTCAAGAAACAAATGACTAGATTAGTTAATTTGTCTAAGTAAGGCTTTATATTCCTCTCCTACTGTGAAAAAAAAGACCTCAGTGAATTACATTAAATATGAAATTAATCAAACCAGCGAATAGTGTTTAATTAATTAATTATTATAATTATTATCATTCATTAGTGTTTGTAACGACCAACATAAAGCAAAATGCACGCACCATGGACTGACGCTACTTCCTGTTTTTAAGACGTATGTCCCCCTTTGGCATCTACATGATTGAATAGATATTCCAAACCTCACAGTATCAGCGTCAGGGACACAAAAATATTCAGTGATTTACAATGTTCAACAGAAATATGCAAAGATATGCACTGGCATAATTCTCACCTGCAGGTTGAGCATTGAGCTCTGGGTAAATCACAGAGTCTAATCTTATGACAAAAGAGAACTTCTCCTCTGAGAGAACCCAGTACAGTACCACCAAAAACAGTAACAATAGTGAATGGAAAACCGCTGCTGAATCATACCAGAGATCACACATTCAAAGACTAAACCACAGATATGAACATGAGATCAGACCAAGTTCAAAATATATGTACGGCTGAATAACTTGCACATTTTTATAATAATATGGAGACTTGCAGTTGTCAGATTCTTTATTTGACAAAGTATTCAGGCGAATATTTTTAAGGTGTCGATAAGTTAAAGTCATTGTTTCAGATTTTTCAGGGAACACTTGACTATATGATACTTATAGTAAAGGGGTAGAATGGCATGATATGTTTAATTGAGGTTGTAGGCAATTTTACCAGAGGTGGTCAGCATCACAAGGAGATGATTTAGACAAAAAAAAAAAAAAAATCATTTTTGGAAAAAAATTATTTAGGCATTTATTTTAAGAGGGTGACGTTATGTGAATATTGATTATATTGACAGACCCAATAAGACAAATAAATGTTTGAATCTACTAAAATTGATAACCTATCAATACTTGTAAATAATTGATATAAAATACAGTTCGTCATCTTTTCATGGTCATCCAATATGACCCATTTGGACATTCAGAGGCTCCGTAGTTACCATGGAAACACTGTCATCTTCCACAACATTGATTCACCAGTAAAACCCATGGAGTTGGATCAATGACAGTAGAATGACACACTTGTTTTTCACTTGTTACTGATATTTTTGCTGAAAATGTTCCTTTTTCATAATTTTTCTCTGATTCTAATGTAATAACGCTAAACTTTTATGAACACCTACATGATCAGGAAATTAAATATAGGAAAATGCATGAATTTCACAGAAAAAATAAATAAAATACAGAAGATAATATAAAATACATGGTGATAAATCTTTTAATTGAGGTGAAATATAGAGTAAAATTCATATGGGAACTGTCACACAATTAACACTGCTTGTTATGACATTAACCCATAAAGACTGAGTGTTTCTTTTCAAATTAAATGAAACATGTTGGATCTCCAGCTCCTGTTTTTAACCCTGAACAGAACATCACATTTGTAAAACTATCACTGATGAGACCGTCATCATCAGCCCAGTAGACTGGTGGCTTCACTAATCATACATATGGCAAATACATGAGACTGAACTGTAAACATGGTGGAACGGAACATACACAGAATGTTAAATAGGTCCTTTTTTCTTTCTAAAAATTGACATTACTCCGTGCCCTGAAGCGATGTGATTGTGGATGACAGTTGACTTATCTGAGTGAGTGACTGAATGTGAAACGATAAACATCAGCTACATCAAACATGTATATTATGAAGACAAAAGCCCTCTGGAAAAGAAAAAAAAAAAGAGGGAAATGTGAAAAAGATAGAGGTAATGTGACGAGTTAATGGTTGGTCACATCCTGTTGGAGCAAAACTTTTAAAGGTTACTGTGAGCAATAACAAACGTTTTAAATATTTTACGCCTGCCTTCACTGCAAAAAAGCAGTGTCTAAAAACACCAAATGTGAGGAAAAAGGTACTCAAAACAAGTGAAATATCGCCCATAAAGTGAGATGGTTCCACTTAACAAGATTTCTTAAAGCAGTGATATTTTTCCTTTTTTTTTTTTAATGGAATTTTACATTTTAAAATATTTCCCTGTAGTCTACATAAACTATCCATCTTCAACCCTATTTCTGAGTAATGACACCAAAAAGGCCATTTGAGCACTGGCCCTTGATATGCAAATGAGCTGCTTCAAACCCCGCCCCCTCCAGATTGTTGCCTGTGCTGCTCTGTTCCATTCAGTCACTTGTTTTAGATACAAAAATAACTGAACCGAAGACTAATAAAAGTAAGTTTAACAAAATATGACCTCTTTTTATTATTATTATTATTATTAAGATTATTAAATCTAGAAATAAGCATGTCCACAGATGTAGGAACAATTAAACAATAGAATTTAACTCTTAAAACAATATACATTATCTAACACTTCTAAATCTAACTTGTTTTTTTGTTATTTTATCTTGGTAAGAACTGAATAAGTTGCAGTGTTAAAATCATTGCTGAAGTCTTTCTGTTATTTAAACCTCTAACTGTCCAATAGTGTTGTAGAGAAAATAAATTTAATAAATAACCACAGCTTTGGTCCTATACCAATACACACCTTGAATTATACTATATAAGATTAAAGTTATCAAATACTTTTATTGCTTTTAAATGTGTGTTTATTGTTGTATTTATTAATTGCGTACAGGTGGATGTTTGAATGAATGTGTGGAATCTATATTTTGTGGCACTTTAGAGGATTCTATTCTATTCTATTCTACTTTTACGCCTCCATCTCATTTGGTAATTAACAATTAGCCTTTAAATTTCGGCATTTCATTACTGATTATAGGAAACAGCATTCAGCAACTGTGATAAATCTTTTATTTTATGTATAAAACAGAGGGGTTGTTATTATGGGATGGGTTTCATCATCACCCAATGACGACATCGTATTCTTTTCTTTGCTCTTCAGATAGTCTGTTGAAATATTAAAATACCATCCCTGCAGACACCACTCCACACAAACCAAATGATGCAACCCAGGGTTTTGACAACCGCAACTACTTCAGCACATCCCAGCAATTTTTTTTTTTTTTTTTTAAAACTAAAATAAAGAAAACAACATGAAATATGTGTCTGAACTGGTGCTGGAGTTGGCTTTGATTCCAGTGGCACCGGTTCAAATCTAACCTAAGGCCCCAGATCTGGAGGCTAAACTGAGTTAGATTCACAGTTTCATTTTATGTGGGAGTTTACAGATTCAGCCGCCATTTAGATAACGCTATAGATCCAGTCCCCAAGCCAGACGATGATAATGGAGCATAACAGAAAAATGAGTGTCTTCTTTTTCTATTTATAGAACAGTCTTTATATGCTTGATGAAAGCCTTTTTTTTTTTTTTTTAACATTTAGTGCTTACAATTAAACGAGTATATGCTGAAATGCTGCTAGATGCATGCCGAAAATACACATTCAACCAAAAAAAAACCCATCCAAAATCAATTCGAACCACTTTGTACATTGTTTTTGTCAGTACAATGCCATAGATATTGACGTAAGAACTAAAGTGATTTTGTTTCTTATCAAGAAAACATGTAAAATGTCTTGATATCAGTTCTGAAATTAAACTCTTATGAGATATTTTCGTTGTTATCATTATATTTGTCCAAACAAATGTACCTTTACTTGAACCAGGCATTAAAAGGGGCGGTCTAATAATTTTTTCCACCACTGTACAATATATTATGTACATTGTGTATAGTATTTGTGTTAGAACCACATTCATTTTGTTTACATGTTTACAGTGGTTAAAAAAAAAAAATCCAGATTAAAAAAGTTTTGATTTTCAGGTGAAACATTTTAGTAGGTAGTACAGGTAGTCCTCGGGTTACGAACGAGTTCCGTTCCTACGCTGTCGACATAACCCGAATTTCCGTGTAAGTTGGAATTAACCCTTTATTATCCCTAAATACCCCCTAAATCTCTAAATAACTATCCAAATACATGTAAAAACTAAGGTACTATACTTACTGTACGTATGGACAGTAATGGCGGACGTCGTAACCCGAGGACTATCTGTATAAAACAATTTTCTACTTTTGAATAAATTCCACCTGCCCACAGAGCTGCCAACTCACACGCTTTCGCCGTGTGACACATGATTTTGCCTGTCTTCACATGCACTCACGCCGCACATCCATTTCTTACGCTTAAAAAAAATAAATCCAATTTGGGCAGAGACGTTTGGCCTGCGTTCATTCCTCTGTAAACTCCGCGATGATAGATGGCGCTGAGAAGCACCATTGTAACCCACCCTAGTATTCGTTGCATTTCCTATCCCCATTCAGTCCCATTCATAGATAGATGCTGCACGGGTGGGGTGGGCCCTTAGCAATGGAGTGTGCAAACGCGTCCGCCATGTTTGGAATGGAGCCACAGACCAATGCCAGTGAATGATCATAACTTTAATAAATCACCTTTCTACAAAGTTAAAGACGTTACCTTTTATCATCCTCTTTACAGACACATCTGGACGTATCTGTGTGTGTGTGTGTGTGTGTGTGGTTGGATGTGGGGGGGGGGGGCTTGGTAATTGTCAGGTCCTACAGAAAAGTTGGCAGCTCTGCCTCTAGCGTTGATCTTTTCTCGCACAAAAATTAAAACCTAAAACCAGATAAATGACGTGTTCAGGAATGAACTTTTCATACCCTCATAGAACCGTCTTTTGATTCTCGTCTGCAGCCTCTCAGACTTCAGACCAGAACTGCGGGAAGCTATAAATAAATGACAGAGTGCACTTTCTCTCTCTTTTTCACCTCTGGAGGATATGAGTCTTGTCACACCTCTTGTCCTTGAGCAAAGCCGGGGTTGTAATGAGTACCGGCCACTGGTGACGATGTTATCATCCAGCTCCAAGGGAGGTGGCAGAGGAGCAGAAGCATTCAGGTCTGGACTCCCCCTCTGAACCTCTTTCATCCTTACTGATGACTAATTAGACCCCTCAGGTAAAGACATTACCAGGTATCGTAAAAGAAAGCATTCAGTGGTGGACAATCTGAGTATATCAATACAGCCACGGCTCCTTTTTGACCTTTTTATAGTTGTTGTTTTGAGTCATACACCCATCCAGGCAACTAATTGGTTGGTAAATGGGAGAGTCATGTGTTTTTTTTTACATACAGCGTGACTCCCACTCATTATCTCTGCTCTTGCAAACCCTAATTAGTCCACAGAAGGTCAGCTCACCTCTGATGAGAAACAAAGCAGGGATATGCCTAATTTATAATGCCTTAACACGCCCACACAACTTTACATAATAATAAGTGCATAAAACTCATATTCATAAATGCATCCACGTAGTGATTTATTAAACCGCAAAAGACTTGAGTGTATGTTTTTGTGTACAACTTAACCCATAAAGACCCAAACATACACAGGTGATCAAAGCCATCTACTGATCTAAAATGTTTAAAGTAGTGTTATGTATTATAATTATGCATTTTAAAACATTGCTCTGTGTTCTACATAAACTGTAAATGCTCTGCTTGGGTCTGAATTCTTCATTAATTCAACTCCACAGGCTCATCTTCAACACTATTTCTTGGAGTAATGACCCCAAAAAGGTCATTTAGAGTACTGGCCCTTTAAATGCAAATGAGCCACTTCACATCCACCCCCTCAGGTTGTTGCTGCTCTGTAATGTTCAGCCGCTTGTGTTCGTTAATACAACAACTGAACATTTGAGGTAATTGGCTCGTAGTTTCACATTTTCAGTTTTTAGTTTTCAGTTGGGAGTCTTGACCTTATATGTGCAAATGTTGTGATGTAACTAATTATAAAATGTAACAAATAAAGCAGGAATTAAAACAAGTTGTAGAAACCAAAAATAAAATAAACGTGTACAAACTTTATGAACTGTTAGGGTCCAAATACACAAATAAATGAACCAAAGACTAATAAAGGTGCGTTTAAATAAGACTATTATGTGAAGCAATTACAGTGGATGGAAACACTCGATTTATGTTCAGTTAATGATAGATTTTGTTGAAAAATAATAATTTAATTGAAAAATTGAACATAAAACAACCCTTTACATCCATTGTCATTGATCCAACTCCATGTTTTACTGGTGAATCAATGTTGTAGAAAATGACAGTGTTTCAGCTCTCACTATGGAGCCTCTGAATGTCCAAATGGATCATATCTGATGACCATGAAAATATGAAAATCGTATTTTACACCGTTATTTCCATGTCTCAATAGAATTAACGGTACAGAAGTTATTAAACATTTTTAGATTAGTAGATGCTTTTGATCAGATGGGCACTTGGGTCTTTATGGGTTAAAATAAAGTGATTAAGCATTTAACAAAGGTTAAATAAAGAGAAACTTAGAATGGCATTCAGTAGAGCGCAGACCTCTTAGTCCATTTATTTGGGCAGCATTTTTAAGATTCTGAAGTCCATGGACTATATGAGAAAACATGAGTTGCCATCTGGTGGACATTTGTTGTTATTACCACAGCAACGCCAATGATAACTAATAGAGAATCATTAAAAAAAATTCCTGGATCCAGACAGTGAGCCGGATCACCTCCAAAATTGTATCATCTATTCCTCGTCTCAGAGTGAACATTTCCTGGAGAAACAAGAAACAGAGAAACAAAAAACAAAAACAAAATCTTTGGCCCCATTGACCCCAATGTTAATGAAAATTTCAATGTGATCCAGAATCCAGGATTTCTTGTGGATCACCCCCAAAAGTTAATCATTTCTTCCTTGTGCCATTTCCAACACATCCTGAAAATTTCATCAAAATCCGCTCATAACTTTTTGAGTTATGTTGCTAACAGTCAAACAGAAGACAAACGCCAGCAAAAACATAACCTCCTTGACGGAGGTAATAATTTGGGAACTGACATGAAAGAGCCACTGGGTTAAAATAGGTTAAAAAAACACCACAACAATGAGAAAACCCCATTATATCATAGACGTTCCACATTCTATGAGGTAAATGCTCTAATTTATTCCGAACAGAAGTAACCAAGTCTCTCAGGACTACATGGTTATTCCAATTATGGTTATTTTTTGAGCTAATGTTACCCATGATACAAGATGTTTTAGTGCCTTAAGTTTTATCCAGAGACAAATAGTTTATGGACTTTGGCCCCAGGAAGCAGATTCCACATCCCAGCTCCTGTAGGTATTTAGGTTTAACCAGACTCCCTCGGGCGTGGCTGTGTCGGCCTCCGGGGTTAATACATTCTGTTCTAGTACCATTTTACACACCGATAATGTTTCCACCAGAAGCCCAGAAGAGATGTAGAACTGCATGAATCTATGTTTGACAGTTGCCGTGTCTCTCAGTAAAGAGCAAAGGGGATTTAAGCCGCATTCACACAGGACTAGAGTTACATATGAACCTCTGGTGTTTGGTAATACTTGTGGAGGTCATCTGTGATCTTAATCCTGTGTGAATCAGCCATGTATGTAATTTGCTGTGGCATTTTTACTTTACAAATTAGCTTATTTCAGCAACTGCAGAGGTCCTGTGATTGTATTTGTCTTGTTCAAATAAATGTCAATGAACAAATTTAGTTTCGTACATGGATTAATTCAGCTGGTTTCTGATTAAAGATCATAGGGGCTGCACTGGTGATGTTAAATAAGAGTTACTTTGGGTGGAAATCCAGGAGCCTAGACCTTGAACTATCTCAAATATTATCATGAAATATTTGCAGAAGAATCTTTTTTTTGTGTTTTTGATAATTACATATGTGTTAAAAAAAAAAAAAAAAAAGTCACACATGTAATACTTAACTGCACCATCTTCTGTTTTGATTCCAGGACACATTCACTGTCACGTCTTTTTTTTAAACACATAATTCTTACATAGTGCCACAATAAGGTTCATAATATTTTTTTCCATCCATAGTTTCATTCATTTTTTGATTA
>JAPSES010103681.1:0-18955 GCA_029822895.1 Maxillicosta whitleyi | reverse complement strand
CACTGCACTCCCGCGAACCATTGGGAAGATAAATACCAAATTTGAGGTCGATCGAGTAAGTGGTTCGAGAGTTATGCGTGTAAAAGACAAACAGACACACAGACAGACGTTCCTTGCATTATTAGATAGATGTTCACAACATGCTGGTCTTGGACTGTTAGTGTGTTTTGTGTTTGCTTGTTTGGATTGTGTTCTGTTGCCCTATAATTGGTTTTCTTGAGCTCGAGTTCTTCTGGTTCTGTGAATGTACAGCATGTGTTTATTGCTACAAGCATCATGTAGCATTACCAATGGTAGCACAGATGGAACTGTGGCTTAGACGGCTACATTGGAACTGGGACTCAACGCAAATCTCACAGGAATGGGCGGTATGAGATTGACTGTGTGCGGGAGCAGGCGGCTAATAAAAAACATTGCGGGATTGAGATTTTGCATAGCTACTGTATAGAATGGAGAGCAAAACCGGTAAATGAAGTGGAAAAGAACCTCAAACTAGCCGATCATCTGTTCTTTTCTCCTGCGGGATGGGAGAAGACAAAAAAAAATCAATGCAAATCTATTATTGTGAGAGAATAAACGATCAGTTTCGCGGGAGTGGGCAAGAGTAGACATATATATTGCGGGTGCAGGTGACGATGGTCAGAAATTCCACGGTTGCGGGCAGGAGTTGGATGAAGAAACTACCGCCTACCTACAGTACTAGGAGCCAACCAGACTTCAGACGCTACATTTGCCAAGGCTCTGTTCATTTTAATAAATGTCATTCAACCCACCTTTTTCCAAGTTATTCCAATTCAATCCAAAGACAGATGTATACATCACAATAATCCATCTAGTCGTTGTTGAGACATTTCATTCAAAACTATCCCAGAGTTGCAAGAGTTCTCTAAAATTCTTGACAGTCCACATCTGAATACCATCACCACATTTTATGGCTATCCATGAATCAGTCGTTGTACGACCAGCTCCATATGAGTCCAAAGGAAACACTTTGTTTCAAACAGCTGCACAGATTTGATATTGTGCACAGACATCTATTTTCAGGAGTAAATAATGTGCAACTGCTCAAACACTTGTCTCTCTATGGAATTTAATCGTGCAGAAATGCAATATAAAAATGATATTCCAAACACACAATCGAACTCTACTCAAAGACACAGCACTCCCCCAAAGCAGCAGCAGTGAAATCAGAACTTCACTTTCCCTGCAACAGAAAATGAAATGCCAAGCCTGGCTAAGGACATAATGAAAAAGCTATTATCAGCATGAGCTTTCATCAGCACTGCATTCAACCACGTTCAATACAAAGTGATTCTCTCATCTCATGCTGTACCCATTTGAATGCCAGAATATAATAAAAGAAGTGAGATAAGTGAGAGACAGATCACATTTTTCCTGTTGAAGCATGGTATCTGCAAATTTACAGACAATAACAAGTTTTTATGAGCGACACAGGCAGATATGTCCTGAAGACCATCATCATCATCATCATATTGCTGAAACAAACATGTACTTAAGCAACACAGGATAGTATCTGTATAAGTGCAATTTTGAGCCACGCCTTCTACATCTGTCCAATAATCAGATTTTCATTTATTTGCTTTGTGTCTAATTATTGATGTATTTATTCTCTCCATCGGTCTCTAGACATCTGTGACCTCCAGTGTTACAGTCTCTGCATGAAAAAACAGCAGCTTCATTCAATATTCAATAGAATGAATGTGAATTATATATTATGATACAATATTCAAACTACATCCAGCATATATTAAGGTATGAGTGCAGGATACAGCAAGATGTTACAAGTAAGTTCAGACATACAGCAGCTAGATAACATGCTTCCAAGTACTAGATATTTTGTTAATATGGATTTGTTAAATTACATTTCGTCTGTTTGTACGCCCCAGCCTAACAAAACAGTTTCACAACAGGTAAGGATCCACTTAACTTAACGTACCAAATCACAATTTCTGCTTTCTGTGCTATATTTCTCCAGAACTAACATGTATTTTACATTTCATAACATAACTGCTTCTTTGCAATTCATGGAAGCTGCTAATACCATAAAGTAGTAAGTATCCAAAAAAGTGGGGAAATGTGAAAAAACACTGTGAAACATATCTGCCCATCTGTGAAGTGATGGATATGCTCTGGCATTCAGTTCCTACTGTACTCCTGCTCTTTGTCACTTACCTTCCACCATCGTATCCAGTTTCTCATCAACGCACTGTGTACTTTCTTCTGATACATACTTTTAAATGGAAAATTCATATCACTGTTGTTTCACTGTCATGAATACAAGTATCAAGCACTATGTAGCTCATGTCCTACTGATTTATGGGAAATTGAAAAAGGCACCCAGCATCACAGTCACCACTGGCATATTGTAAACAATCACCAACAGAGTACATATGTGGTATAATCAATGTCATGGTACGCACAATAACAGTAAAGTCTATTCTATTTGATGTGGCATGACCGTCATATCAGAGTAATATTTGGTTCAGTTTCATGACACTTGGAATCAAAATAATAATCAAAGACATCATGGCGCAGTCACGCACTAAATTTACAGCTTCTACACATTAATCTTGGCTGCTTAAAATTATGCATTTTTTTAAACATAAATCAATAGGATTTATATGTTTTATTTCATTAATTAATAGCAATTGATGCAGTGTAATTAATTAATATTTGCAGCTAAAGTTAAAAGTGAAGCACATTCTACATAATAGAAGAAATCTCTGCTCACCTAAATGTAAAGAAATTCTACCCTCTGAACAAATTAGATGATCAAATACACTGCACTTACCGTCTGCATTTAAAGGAACCAACAGATAACAGCCGTTCTTTTTCTTATTTTTTCTTGGAAAATGACTGCAGTGATTATGTTGCAACAAGTTCTTTAACCCTAACTGATGAGGTGACTAGTTTCTCATTTCTTGAACAACCATGAGTCCAGATCTTGCTGTAATCAAAGCTAAATGTGATCTAATGAAATATTAGAGTGTGGTGCTTTTTTTTGACAAAGTTCTGAATATGGGTTAATGCCATTTATATACATGTTTTAATTAACATATATGACGTCTTAAAGGCCTTTCTCTGTGGTGTTTGGATGTCCCTGTATCTGTATGGGTTCTCTCCTGGTACTCCAGCTTCTACCCCACTGTCAAAAAACATGCATGATAGGTTAATCGGTTGGTCTAAGGCATCTAAAGGTGTGAATGGGTGAGTTCATCTGTAAATATCAGCCCTACAAAGAAGTGAAGATATGTCCAGAGTGTACCCCATTTTTGACTCTTGGTTGCCAAGCCAGGCTTTAGCACCTCAGCAACCCTCCTGATGACTTAAATGCATTAGAAAATGAATGAATGAATGAAAGTCTTTTAAAGGCCCAGTTATGCAAAAATATCATAATACATAGTAAATCCACCTCATTTATAGGGAAAATACTGTTATTTACACTTTTGTTAATGCCACTCAGCATCACCAGACACTGTTACACATTCTGACATTTATTTTTGTCATTTGGAGCTTTAAAACTTCAGTCTGTTTTGTGCTGGTGTTGGGTGTTTTTTTTTATGTTAAATAATGTCATAAAGAGTATTATGGCTGCTAACGTCAGCGTAGGCAACAGAGACATTTGTTAGCATTAACCTCCAGCCATACAGAATAAATAATAAAGAATAAAGTACAGCATAAATAAAAGAAGAAAAAAAAAATTGTGATGAATGTATTTATCAAATACCTACCATTCAAATTTAAATAAAAAAAAAACATATATTTATATGAGTTTGACCCCCCTATTGAGGCACATTGTCTTCCCGTGCATGTGTATGCTGTAAATGTAAATTGTAATAGTATTGTAAATGCAATACAAGTTAGTCATGTTTCCCTGCTGGACAAAATTACCAATTAAAAATAAATATTGACAATGACAATTACTTGAAGCTGTGTTTCTCCAATGTGCATCTGAGGTTTAAATATAACATTTTCTGGTGAAGGAAAGGAAAATGTGTTGACAGTAATACTGACAGTGCATGTCTTCTCTAGTGTGTGTGTGTGTGTGTGAGCAAGTGAGTGGGATTTGTAAGTGTGTGAATGAAGTCCACATTTCTTAAAGTGCGCCTTCACAGCTGCAACTTCCCTCTGAGACACATGCGCGCACACACACATGCAGATCCAAACACACAAAACTTGTCTCTACAAACCAAACCAGTGCTTTCCTGTTCGCATCCCAGAGGAAAGTGGGAGGAGATGATGGTGTGCATGTGTTTGTGTGAATGGGCTGTGAAGTTAAGATTGTTTAGAAATATTTTATTTACATTATTTAAACAATGAAAAGAAATAAGATTAACCTAGATATGACCAGACACTGACTTCAGATTTTTAGTTTCTGACCTCTTAAAAAATGATGCAGGTAGTTATTATTTTCATCATACACTAATAATTTTTAATGAAATATTATGGGTGTTGTGTGAGTGACTGGTTATGTCAGCCCTGCGATGAAGTGGTAACACATACACAGTTCATCCCACCTTCACCCATTGGTAGCTAGGATAGTTTCATGAGGAGAGGTGATTTGGTAAAATGTATGGATGAAAAATTAGATGGTTTGTTATGTGATGTGTTCCAAAGTGCATTTTTCTAAGTTTAACCAGAGATCAAAACCACCAAAATATAAATTTTACATTGTTTAAGTTTAGAAAAATGTATGTTTGAAAATTTTGCAATTTCACTTGACTACAAACAAGAACCAATTATCAAAATAATGGAAATTTCATTTTAATACTCAATCAACAGCTTCAGATGTATTTACTGCAGGAAACGACATATGTAGTACAATTCATATTCTGAGTGCTAAAGAGCATTGGAGGCAGACATCAGAACCCTTCATGAGCACCGTTAGTATTCCAGCTGAACTACTTCCTGTATCTGCCGTATTATCGGACAAGCCTTCCTGTACGCTCTTTATCAGCCAACAGCCTCTCATGTGTTTACACACACCTAAGCTTAACATAGAAAAACACTGTGTTTTTGAGTGTGCGCTTTTGGACAATAATTACCTAACAGCTCTGCAAGTTATGTGTTGACACAGCAACTCCTGTTTAATAAACTGGTTTTATGAGAATTTTATATGACATAGCCTATAGAAAGCAAAGCAGGAAGCCTTTGTATGAGTGGTGGAATTTATCAATAAAACAACACGCCATGTTAACTGCCCTGTGAGGCTCTATTGTTCATTACACTGCAGAAAACTAACAAGAAAAAGTTGTTGGATGGATAAAAATTTAACTATATTATTCTTAGACTGTTGCCCCCAGTGTGCCAAATAATTAAAACATTGTCCCGAGGATGGTGCCACAGCAAGGGCAGTGCTGTTACATAAATCAAAAGGGTTTATTCTCTGTATGGAGACCACTTTAGATCATTAGTAGTTACAAACCCCTTGCCCATGGGTCATTGCCAGGTCTTGGAACAGTTGCTACTGTGCTGAAAGGTAAAAAAAATAAATAAAATAAAAAACTTGGGGAAACATTTTAATCACTAAGGGTGTTTTAATTACATTGGAACTTGTTACCATGAACTGAAATAGCCTGAATGTGTCTTCAGAGGAGAAAAGGGAGATTCTGCTGTGTTTCATTTAACAAAAAAGATATATATATTTCACATTTTAGCATGCTACATAAGCTACAGTGTCTCATAGACATAATCTTCAGGTTAAATGGGAAGTATGGTAACTGGATGAAATAACAGGGACTAAAAAGTTGTCCTCGTGCCTAAAATGTGCCTTTAAGTCAGCTTGAGCAGCCAGCTTTGGTGTTACCAAAAGGGAATGGACTTAGGCTCCAAAATATGAAAAACAGCTCTTGCTCCATCATTGAAGTTGTCCTTAAAACGCTACATCTATTTTTTCCAGGACTTATTCAGGTCCCATCCATTTTAATAGTAAGTGATCAAATAAGTAATTTTTACCTCCATTAACTAGATCTCAAGTTAAATAGAGGCTTCTATATCCGTCACGTCGGGCTTTGATTGACAGGTCTGGATGACATATCTCCACAACTGAATTTGTCTGAGTTTTGCTCTGTTTAATGAAACACATTTTTCCACTCACAGACATTTGACCTGTAGGTGTTTGTCACAGAATCCTGCATAAAATGCACAGTTTTCCCAAGTCAGTCATCTTGCACTTAGCATTAGCTAACCTCTGACCCTAGTTCCTGTTGTTACACTCTCTTTATTTAAAATACAGTCATTTCTGGCTTCACATGTAACAGTCAAAACACAAACTACAGATGTAAAAACAGCAGCAAAGAATACATATTTCTGGAAAAAGATATCCAACTATTTTTCTCGACCTTTCTCTGAGAAAAGCAAAGTAGATGAAACAAATTACTGGTAAATAGATTCAATTTTGTACTGCTTTTATCACTATTAATAAAAGCAGTACAAAAATTGATTGCATTGCTATCTCGCTCTAAGCAGCAATGTGATAAGTAGGAGACAAGACTGAAAGTGACATCAGACTTGAAGAGAAGATATGCAGATAAATTCATTCTCACCTGTTCAGTGTTCAGGCCTGTGATGATCCACCTCACTCTCCTCTCCTACAAAAACAAATACACACACAAATAAAAATCAGTTTGTTTATAAAGTAGATTCATAAGCATTTAGATGCAAATAAAAAAAAAACTTTAAACTATAATTCTACTTGCTCTTTGAAAACTTTTGCAGTATTTTACATATCAATCTATGCAAATAACTTACTAGCGAAGCACTGAAATGTTTAAGCCAATACTGATGCACAGTCACCAACAACATGAATAATTGTCAACAAGATGTATAAAAACCCACGAGAGTACAATTATTCAGAGTTGACAACAGAAAAAATACCAATCATTGCAGAGTGAAAAAGCTTGATGAAAACATTCAGCTTGAATGTGAGTCTTATAATCCCCTCCCATGGGGTTTTAGAAGTGTTTCATCAGCCTGAGCGGTCAATTAGAGTTAAAACATGTAAATTAGCAAAATCGAAGCCATGAGGTATAAAACTACCATTTGAAGGAAGGTTAATCATGCAGAGAAGCAGCTACAAACAGGAGACGGCAACAGCAAACAAGTCAACTTTAGAGGAGACAACACCCACACATCAGCTCTGCTACAAAAGTCGCGTGGGGGTTGATAAAAGTAGGACAAAAAAAAACAAAAAAACACACACACACACAAAGATGCTAATTACACTTAATGGAGTTAACAGTCAGCCAGTTTTATGACTCAGCCTAATCAGACTTTAGTGGTCTATGTAACCTGGACCAATGCATTCTCCACCTACACTGCCCACTGTCCTCCACAGCCTGATGGTCCCTGCATTCAGACCGTTCAGAGGCCATTACCATACATACTCAGCTGCTGTTTTTAGGCTCGCAAAAAAGTTAAACTCATTACCCAAAATGACAACAAAAAAGGCTTTAATAAGCATTGGGTTGTTTTTCACAAATAGACTCCCGTTTCCACATGATTCAAATGGTTTGAGTAAGTACTCGGAGATGTTTTCATTGTCGTAGGAAGGGTTCAATGTGCGGCTAACAGCTTGTCAGTGTTGGAAGTCAGTCAGATGTGAATCAACACAAGCAACACAGTAGCACCATGTTTCCATAACGTAACAAAACACATTCATCTGACTTTATATAGACCTTTTTAAAGATTTTGGCCAAGAGGAGAGAGCTGTATAAAGAAAGCATCCATTTTCAAACCCCAGAATGTTTCCCCTCATTTCAGGCTCCTGCAGCTTTAACTATAGCCCTATTCACAAAGAGCTAATATAACCTGTGGACCTCCAGCGATTTGGAAATTAAACACCTCTGTCTATGTTTCATGCATAAGCCACATCTGTTTTTCATTTAAATTATGGACATCATTCTCTGGGTTCTGATGTCAAGAGTAGGCAAGCTCACTGGTTGAAGATAACTGCTGAAAGATAAATACATCTTTACTGTAGCTGTCATGCATTTCATCATCTTCTGAAATGTTGCTCTTATGAAGGGTTTAAGTTTGCTCTTTCAGAGAATAATATCCATGTTATTATACTGCCACATGAGCCTCATGAATTTGCACCTAAAACACTTTTGAAAATTGAATCTACCTTCAAAAACACAACCTTAGTAGACTTTGACCAGGAAGTACACAATATACACAATCTACATGTAGAGGAAACAATAAAGTGGCAAATCACGCTAAAACACAAATAAGACTAATATTATCACAGAATGTCTATGAAAAACATGCCTGATGTGTAGATTAAGATCCCAAACAACCTTTATAAATTAGTCCACAGGTAGTAGTCCCCTCCAAATAGTGCATTATATGAATAGTCATATCTGTTAAACCCTGGGCTCTTTGTTTCCAGTCCAAATCATTTCAATGTAACACAAAGCAATAACAAGCTAACAAGAGATTTATTCATATAACATAATATGCTGCACACTTTAATACCCCTCGGCCAAATATAATATAAGATTCTGTTGAAAGTTACTGGCCTATAATTTAGACTATATTGTCTTTACATATTACATATAAATTTATATTTGAAAGCACTCAGATATTATAACCTCACAAAGCCATTTGCCCTTGAATAAATAGGTCAAAGTCACCCATTTTCCTAGGCTTGTGTTCCATGCCAAGATGAATCCACAGTATAAATTTGATACAGATATGTCAATGCATTCTTCAGATAAAGCAATTATGTCATTGAATGCACAAACAGATGATTATAACACCCCTTGGCCAAGTTATGATCAGAGAACAGCAAATGTAAGACAAAATTCATCATTATCCCATCATAATGTGACCTTTATTTTTTGCTTGTCTTCTATTCATTCAGTGACTTTTAGTGGTACAGAAATAATACTTGTACTGTAGTATCTTCTTCATTGTAGGTGATACGTTTGTTTCATTGGTCTGTTGCTTTATGAAATCAGTCGTGACATACACCTGTCTCAGACTTTTAGCTTGTTTTTAGATATTTGGCCGTTCCAGTGTTTGTTGTTTGAGTTCTGTTGTGTTGTCTGACACTTAGTTGTGTTGAGCTGTTAGCTGATGTCCCTCTGGTTATGTGGATGTAAAGGATGGGTATGTTGCTACAAACATTGTGTAGTATCATGGCAACACAGATGGAGCTGTGGCTGCTCAAGGATTACACAGGTTTGTGCAACATATACACAGATCTTCTGTGATTAACTTTGTGAAGATTCTTCATAAAAGAAGATTATTTCCATCTCAATATCAGCTCTTTAACATGCTGTGGCAGCATATATGCTCCCTATCTGCTAGATTAATTTAATAGCTACAAGATATTTCTCTGGTGAAACCCAGTGAAGAGTAACAATACAATCAGAATAGAAACCTGCAAACAGCTCCTTAACATATAAATTCGAACAATCCCTCAGTTGGTTCAGTTACGCCCTATTCACCCCACAGCCAAGCGTCTGCATCGCACACACGTTTTTGTCTGATATCGTCCGGAAAAGTTTCAAATGCATGAAAACAGATGAGTCCTTTCACTCAGACCACACAGAATCCCCTCGAAATTGGTTGAGATCTGGAAAATAGAACCGCACGGAATCCCATTGAAAGCAATAGCATAGACATTTTTTGGCATAAGGCATAAACACACATTTCATGTCCACTACATTATCTGTATGCATTTAGAACGTCTGTATGTCCACAGAAGATGCATCATATATGTCACGACTGAACACAAGACCCAAGTGCAGAGAATAAACACTGACAGCAGCTACAATTAAACAGTTTATTTAAATATTTCAGACCATCTACTTTCGGGGAAATCCTAAACTCCGTGGTCAGGGGTTCGGACCAAGGTCCGGTTCCGGGGAAGCAATCAATGGGTTCGGGTAATGACACGGAAGGGAAAACAGGACGTAAGAGAGCAGACATGAGACATGAGGGAATTCACCAAAATAAAACAGGAAGTCACACAACAAGACTGAACTAAAAGTGACAGAGATGACAATATATTTTAATCCCAGCAGAAACAACATATAGCATTGCATCAGCCATTTGTATTTTCGCTTCAGCAAAAAAACAACTAAGAGAAACACATATTTTAATTGGACGGTTGGTGTGAATGAGGCGTTAAGTGTCACTGGGCAAACACAAAGAGTGACATTCTCCTCATCTTTGTGTATTTCCAGGGTGTTACTTAGCATTATAAAAACTATTCCCATTTCAACAGAATTATCAGCAAACCACAAACAGTGAACCATGTCTTTCTTGTCATTTACCAGAACTACGGGTTAGTGTAACTGTGGAAACCAAAGTCATGGTTATGTTAACCGGATGTTTTTTTGGAAACAACAGTATTATTTGAGCTGAAGGAGGACTGACTTAGTGACATGATGTCTGTCGTGCAGATTCTGAATGTGATACACCTAATCTGTTCCAGTAAGGCTCAGTCATTCATGTAAAGTGACATTTAATGATATCAATTTTAACCCATAAAGACCCAAACATCCACCAACGAACAAAATTGTCTACTGATGTAACATTTTTATACTTGTTGATCTACTACTAGCGGTAAATATTTTATGGTCATCAGATATGACCCATGTGAATGGTCAGAGACTCCAACACTTGTTTTATGTTCAGTTAATGATATATTTTACTGAAAAAGTTTTCTGTTTTTGATATAACCCTCAACTTGAATCAGAATTTTTATTAACATCTGCATGACTAGAAAATATCAGAAGCAAAAAAACAGGGGATAATGTTAGAATACATGGTGATAAATCATTTAAGAAAGGTTAAATATAGAGAAAAATGTATTTAGGAGCAGCCACCAAAGTACCACCGGTCTTTATGGGTTAAAGGAGCTTGATATAGTATTTATTAAATGATTCAGAAATGACCTAGTGTCATTAGGGCATAATTTTCACTGTTACGCAGACAAGTATCATTCAAACCTGATCAGACAAGGTAAAACTAAATGCCTTCATCTGAGACATAACGACCTGGATGACTACTAATTATCTTTTACTGAACCCTGAAAAACAGAGGTCATTATAATAGGCCATAAAATGTGAGAGACTCCCTTACTGACTGGATAATCGCCCTGGACAACAGAAGTGTAGCCTCCAGCGCTACAGTTAAAAATCTATGAGTTGTATTTGACCCAGATCTGTCACTTAAAGCTCATATTAACCAAACCTGTAGAACAGCTTTCTTCCACCTGTGTAATATAACCAAAGTTAGGAATATTCTATCTAAAAATGATGTGATAATTCATGAGTTTGTCACATCAAAATTAGACTACTGTACTAAAAAGCTTTCAATTGGTTCAGAACACAGCTGTACGATGATGAACTGGAACTAATAGAAGAGAACAGATCATCCCAGTGCTACAAACCTTTCAATGGTTTAGAATTAAACTTAAAATCCCACTTCTTACATATAAGACCCTTAATGCTATGCGCCCTTCATATTTTAAAGACACTCTTGTGCTGTACCATCCAAATAGAACACTTTGGTCTCAAAATGCAGGTCTACTGGTAGAACCCAGGGTCTGTAAAAGTACAGTAGGAGCTGGAGCCTTTAGTTACCAAGGTCCTGTCTGATGGAATCAGCTTCAGCTAATATTAAACAGGCTGGCACAGTCTGTACATTTAAGATTAGACTGAAAATGTTCCTCTGTGAAAAAGGTTATGGTCTGGTTAGTTAAAACCAGACTGAACCTACAGTTCAAGTTCATGAAGGTTAAGTGATAATGAAAGTTATAATGTGACATTTCCTGAGTTTGACAGTTATTGATATATGATTCAGACTAAACTGTGACAATTCTAACATTTTTGGAATAATTCTGAACTCACCTTTCGTGCATCCAGATTTGTGGAATTACTGTGGCTGTTTTCGTCTAAAAACAGCTAACATGGATATAATGTAAACTGTCAGCTAATGCAGCACAGGAAGATTTTAAGACGGTTTTGTTACTTTGACTGTCTAGGTTTTCCTTATGATGACACCATAATACAGATGTGTGTAAATAATGAGCTTGACACTATTCATTCATTGATGGTTTAGGTAACAATGACTGTGGTATGCAAGTTTACTCTGCCATGATTAAGTCAGTGCTACATATACTATATTTTATTGAGTCAATGTGCAAGTGAGTGTGTTAATTTTAGACAAAGAAACTTTCAGGCCTAAAACAAGTCAGTCTACTTTTGTATGTGCACTTTTTTTGTTATTTATATTCCCAAGAGTGGACATTTCCTTCCTCTAACAAAGTCAAGTCACTTATATAAAATAAAGGAAAGGTTGAATGATTTTAAAATGTCCATTCTTTAATTAAATGGATATTATGCATTCATCCAACCATCTGCCAATCGATCCTGCATCTATCTAGCAGTAAATACAACCTTCTGTATCACTGAGAAGCATGTCCTTGGGACTTAATAAACCCTCCAGTACTCAAAGAGGTTCACTGCATATGTTCCCAACTTCATCTCATTAGTCTACGGATCACTGAAATGTCATCTGAGTAACAATGTGAATTTGTTTTCCAGCAAAGCTATTTTTTTGTTTTTGTATTTCCCCAAAGAGTCCAAAAGAACACATAGGAGAAATTTCAATTGTTCATTTTGTAATAAATTGTTCAACAACTCAGTAACAAGGAGATAATATGTGTAATATATTCTAATACTTTCTTTACCAAACACTATTATTACAGATGACAGAATGACATGGTGATTGGACCTGTGAGTTTCTAAAGTAACAGTCTAAATGGTGTTGTCTCTTTTCTCCACTATTTGAGGCTTTTGTTATTTGAAAAATATATAGTTGCAGCTAAAAATTAGCAGCCACAACAAATAGATTGGATTTAGGCTACATTTGTCACAAAATACCTGCTCTTTCCTCCACCTTACATTTTTTAAACCAGCTCATTACCAGCACTTAAGATGTATTGCATTTGAGGGGAGTTGTCCATTATTTTTTATTTTGCATTAAAGCAGACCTTCCCAATACCAAGACCATTCAATCTAAATAGTGAGGACAGCAATATAGAGAAAAGACTTTATCTACTGATGCACATCATGCAAGATGGAAAAGGCATAAAAGGTGCAAAATGACAAAAAATGACAAGATGAAAAAAATAGACAACATTATACATTGCACAAATCAATGGTCATCATTTTCATTATATTTTGTATTTTAATAATCTTCATACAACACTATCTGACATGACTTTCACTTAGTTTTGAGCTGAAACAACAACTACAAATGTCCTTCAGATGCATGTGTTTTACTTTTATACATCAAGCACACATCAGGGCCTGGATGTCTTCAGTTGAATGAGTATTAAATTGATATTTTGGGCAGAAGGAAACTCTTGAACCCCACCTGTTTATTACAGGGTTTTGTTGTACTTGATTCTGATTGGTCAGTGATGGCCGCCTACTCTCTGTCATTTCTGTGAAACGAGCTATGGCTATGGGCCAAGTAGTGTTCATACTATAGAGATCATTTGGAAATCAATAACCTAGTTATGTGATTGATATTTTTGTCAAATTATTGATTTCTGTTAGTAAACAGCCAACAGAGTGGTTAAAGATCCTTCTGTCTCACATGACTCCACATCGGTCTCTTATGGGTTTCATTTTCAAATTTACTGTTGCTTTTGGGATCAGATTTTTTCATTTATTTCTTCATTACAAACTACAAGGAAAAACACTTAAACCACTCTTGTTAGTAGCACAAAAGAGTAACTTGTGATGTATTTACAACACAATTAAAGTGCAGTCAATAAAATATTCTCGCTACACTATTAAAAGTATTGAAACACAGAAGACAAAACTATGATTCAATACCAGTGACATTTGATTTGGTTTCAGTTTCACAACCGTTACACCCCTAACACAAGCACATAGTTAGAGACCTCATATTAGTTACATTTCTAAAAAAAAAAAAAAAATCCTGATCAAATTTAAATTTTTAGCAAAATTCTGCTGAAGGCCTTGCACTAACAGTTCTCTAATTTGTGGTTTTAATGTTTTTCAAGGTTGGTGTTAAGTTGCTCTTTAAAAATGCACTGGACTGGTTATTATTCAGACAATCCCTGGTGGGTATAAATCCAATAAAAGAAGGAGTTAACACTTGCATTCTTGGAATTCCCCTCCCCTGTAATATTGATGCTTGTATCAAATGACTATTGCTGAGGGAAAAAGACAGAGAGAAGTATGAGCGTGTTAAGAAATGGGAGTGAAGTAAACAGACACTCCTCACCATGAGCTAAAGAAACACCAGATAGGAAACATTATACAAACCCGGCAAAGACAGGAGGAGGATGAGGAGAAAGATTTAGGTTCAACGTGTGCAAAATGAAACCTGAATATACAGTAAACGTGCAAACACACCTCTGGTGTGTGCCTGCTGACAGATGGAGAGCGAGCGTTCAACATGGTGATGTGATTTTCAGCTTGATGTGTTTTCGCTAGCAGAGTATTTCATGATGGTTTATTACACTATGAGTCTTTTAAATCAAGGAAAACACACACACACACACACACACATATACGCAGGGAGGAGAGGAGCCTTGTAAATCAGTTTTTCTGGCTGGTTCTTATCTGAGAAATGCCAGCTATGAGAGCAGGGCGGTACAGTGAGCTGAAGGCTGTGCAGCTGAGGTTTTTTAAACCCCTTTTAATGACTCGCATGGAGTCGCTGCCTTGTCGAGCAGCAGGATGGAGGCAGGCAGCTGCCAGGTTTAGGTAGGAATGGCAACATGGGCTACAATTAATGACGAAACATTATGAAACAGCACTGCATGCTTAAGCAATCTTTGAAAACAGCTCATTCTTTTACATAACAAATGCTGTGGCCCCATAGCTGGTTACACAGGTTATCTGATTAACCCGGTGCTCTAAACATAGCAGGGTCAGTGTGTGGTCTGCTGATAATGATGGAGTGGCAAGTTGACTGACTGACTGAGTGCATGTACTCCAGGACTGAAATACTAACACTGTTTCTGATCCGATACAATACAATGAACAACAACTTGAAATGAAATATCCTCATGAACGCTTCCTCCCTTAAGTGTGCTTTAATGTATGCTGCGGCAGTCTCAGTCTGTATCTGCGAACATCTGGTCACGTTTTGGCCGATTTACTCTCAGTGCTTCCTGTGACTTCAAAATACCTTTCCTTCAGTACTGCTGTTGGAGAGGTTTTCCCCTTTGGAACAGAACAGTTTTTGAAGCATAACCTAAATTAATACTTGAATTTTTAATAAGTATTTCCAAGAAAACAGAATAAGGAAGGCCTTTGAGAAAAGCTTCACTGAATAATTGTTTTGACTCACTCTCTGTAGGCCCAAAGATAAGCTGGAAAACACTCACTCTATAATACAACTGTGGTTTACCCTTTTTTGCAGCAGTTACAGAGGTGTCCTATTGCAACTACAGCTGAAACTGAAGATGCAAGCAACTCCGTCTCAGATGATATGTGATGCCATTCACGTTCCATTTGACTTGACCAGTGTTTGATAATGTTGAAGGAAATGTCATTTTTCACTGAAGGGTCTGAGGTGTCTTGTGCCTTTTCTCAGTGGGTTGGAGGACTGCATCCAAACTTCTAGGCAAAGGAAGGATTCTGAAATGGATAGGGTTATGAATGAATCTTTGCAGACTTTTTTCTGCTTAACTTAATGGTCTCAGCTCTTAAACAGGGTCATGAAATGTTCAATAATATCAAAGTCAAAACCTGCAGATGGAAATTACTATTGTGGTGGAACATTTTAGCCAGTTTGAAAATGGTTTAAGTAAATAATTTCATACATATAGTGACAATTTAGTTTTGTAAATTTATTGAACTTCTATGGCACAAGTTCGGGGGAAAAATCTATCAGTTTCAGGTTCTTGGATGCAGATGTTTGCTGATATTCATTATTTGTTTGTTTTTATTGACAAGATAGCCTCAGAAACAACACTGGACAGTGGGAAACTGTATTTTTTCTCTTTATTGTTTTTTTTTTTTAGTTTCCATTTAATAGGCTAAGCAAATTAACTACTGTTACATGTTGTCCTAACCTCAACGCCTTCCTGCAGTATTATGTGCCTCTCTTTTGTTAATCCTATTGAATTAGAGGAGGATGGTACACAAACTGTTTAGTGTCAGGGGGAACATCTGAAAGGTGGAGTGCTTTCAGTGTCTTCATCTTCACTGTAACAAACAGCACTACACAAAGTCATTCAGACTGTATAATGACTCGACTCTGTGATTTATGCCATATATTTATATGTAGTAACATGAATTTTGGATTATATTTTCATACAATTATTGCTGCAACACAACATGATCCCTTTGTGATCAATAAAGTACATCAGTCTCTCTACAGTTCTACAGTCATTATAGCTTTGCAGAAATGTTGCCAATGTTAAACAAAATCTTTTTTAAAGCTTTTGTTTTCTGTTTGCCAGCTTTTTCAAATGATCACCTTATCCTAAACACATTATGCAGTCATGCCACAGAGGCAGCACACAAACACACACAGTTTGAGGCTGTAATAATCAGTGTTTTTGAATGGAGGATTAATTACTGCTGGTGGTAATGGTTTTCTTCTCTTTAACTAAACATGTTGTGTTGGGAAAGAAAAGCCTTTTCCCCTATCAGTGTTAACTCTCATTCTTCCTTCCATCCTCCATCTGGTTCATACTCTCTGTTCTCTGAATCTCTCCTTCACAGCCTCACTGTTACTCTCAAACTGTGTGGCTAATCCACTGTGCCATGGTACAGGCTTCACACAAACAGACACAGACACACACACACACACACACACACACACACACACACACACACACACACACACAGGTCTCTGCCTGTAGTGGAAGCCTTGCAGACATGGGATTTCCTTTCACATCCAATTGAGACCAAAGAAACTTGGTGAGAAGAGCATGGAAAGATAAGCTGCAAACACACACACATACAAACACAAACATCTGTGTAAATATTATACCACTTCTGCACGCAAACATCAATAGCCTGAATACACTGTTAACGTGATATAACATGCAGCTTATAAACCCCCCAAAGAGACATCAAGTACATACACAAAAACGGCCATCCTCCACCCACCATCGATTGTGCGCGCACACGCACACACACACACACACACACACACATCCTCTTCAGTAGAACTGCATAGACAGGAATTTGTTGGGACCTAATTACAATGTGGAGTCTGAACTGCATCCGATTAACATCCAGAGGTTTTATGGCAGGCCTTTGAAGAGCTCAGAGTGAAGCAACCTGGTTTAGCAACCCAGACTCCACACACAGACACACACGTGTGTATGCACGCACGCACGCACGCACACACACACACACAGAGAGAGAGAAAGAGAGAGAGAGAGCGCACAGATTAATACCAAATGTGTTGTTTCTTTTTGGTTATAAACACAAGTTTTCCAATGTCTGCATGCAACAAAAGCCATTTGTTTAGAAGTCAACTTGGCATGGATGGGATGTATTATGCAGTACAGTGAAGGAGGGCATTACGAGGAAAGTCACAGTCAATGCGGTACTGTCATGATATTACAGTGTCATGATAGACAGCTGATGTAATACAGCAAAGCACAATTATCAATGTGAAAGGATAGAATTATACATTCATTCACATTTGTATTATTGTGTTACTTAGGTAATGATGCATTTAAAAAAGGGCAGAGGCTTCATTTCATCCCTCATTATACACACAACCTCACTCACATCAAATTTCCATACATATGTTGCCACAAATTGTGACCTTTCTAAAACTTGCAGGAGAAAATGTGAATTTAGACAACCTGATTCATCATCATCACTGATTACAAAAAATTCACCTGTCAAATGCATTGTAAGATGTTGTGTAGATGTCATATACATAGTCAGCTGTCAAATGAGAAGTTGATGAGAGTAGGTATTTGTCTAAAAACATGAAGCAGATTTAACATTTGCCCCTGAGCAGAACCACTGCTTTCAGACATATAACACTGTTTTAAATTCTTGTTCTTTTCAATCCCACAGTTTATCAATTTCTAATACTGTTTAGTGCAAATTGTTAAATAAAAAGTAGAAATATACCTACTAACTGCATTCCAAAAGTAGTGACTCTGGTTGAGTCTGGTGAGAATCTGTTTAGACTGCAGGTTTTGATTAAAAATGTCAATATCTGGCACAAGTGCATTGATAATCTATGGCTGGAGGATTACAATATGATATACTGCTGTATCAATATTGTACCCCACCCCTAATTTACAGCATCATTATAAACCACATGGAACAACATTATTGATCAGGAATTAGTAGTTTACAGCCTCTGAAATCTTCTCTAGAGTGCATGCACGTTTCTTTACACTTAATTATGATTAAATAAACAATAATAAAAAGTTAAGTTGGGGGGGGAAAAAAGATAATTTTAGTGTTTTAAAGCCTACAAGGTCTTCTTGTTTAGGACAGTGGGACGGATCAGAAACTATATGGCCAACAATTATCTGAAAATATAAACAAACACATAAAAAACTGTTTTTTTTTTTGTTTTTTTTTAATCGATCAAAACAATCTATGCACTCCAGATGTCATCCTCCTACTTACAACCACACCACCACCATCCATCAAATGTTGCCAAACTGTAACCTCACATTTTTCCAGGGCTTTCCCATTTCCCAAGTGCTGTGAGGGGGAGTGGGCGTCCAGAGAAGACGCAAACCAAAGATGATGAAAGAGGGGCCAAACACAAAAATAACCTAAAGATAGACGCATAATGAAAAAACGATATTAAATATTATTTATGGTCAGACTAACCAGGAGACATAATGAATTTTTCAGTAAATGTCTTTGGGTTTGGATAGTTGGTGAAAAACACACTACAGCATGATAGAGAATTACCCGTTCGCTGTTCATTTAAT
>JAPSES010103667.1:0-12983 GCA_029822895.1 Maxillicosta whitleyi | reverse complement strand
TGTGTGGTCATTGTCAAAATACATCAGAAATGCCAACATAGAAATAAAAATGTCAAAGATAAACTTCTCTGCACTTGAAATAATTCAGCTAAACTGTTTATCACATAAACAAAATAAAAATGTTCATCTTTCCAACCCCATAGTTTTGTCATGAACGCATCATCTGTATTTGTTAAACCTGCCACCAGGGGGCAGCGGTGTCAAACAAAACTGCATCAACATTTGGAGAATGAGAGGTCATTGAGACAAACAAATTCAGTCTAATTTGATTATATTACTATATTAAACATATAAAATATTGTCAAATTCAACACCAAAAGCTCCATTCATGTGAATTGGATTTAGATTTTATGTTCATTTCATTAATAAAAGTGCTTTCTTTCATGCTTTTCGTACAGAACCACAAACAGAGTGAGGATTTCTTACAAAAATTTTATTTCAATCCACTTAATATAATAAAAATATGTAATATTTGAAGTTTACAAATCTTGCAAATAAGAAAACTGTACATTAATACAAAAGCAGTAATTAAAATGTAGTAAATATTACAAAAATAATATTAGCTTTAAAACCCTTATAAAGGGAACAATGTTCCAACTGTCAATATGACAAAAGAAAGTATAGAAGTATGTGCTCAGATTGATTATCGATCAGCTCAGATCAATAATATTCACGTGTGCTTTCAGATTCACAGACCGATGAGTTCATGGTTTTATTGTGACCGGTTTAATCTTCAGCAGCGTCGTCTTCAGGGAATTATTGAGTCCGTTTGTTGTCTTCCAAAACATGCTCTGTCTTCTGGGCTGAAGTCTGACGCGCTGATGCATTCTGGGATATTTACCGTTGAGGTTGGAGTTGCCACAGCTGTTGAACCACCAACCTCCTGCAAAGACGGAGCATCGTTAGTAAAACTGTCGTATTATTACTTAAACCTGGACAAAAGATCCCAGAGGTTTATTCAGGTGTAGCGGTCGTTTTAACGGGCGCTCGGTGACGTACCTGAAAGCACCTCAGCGCAGTTGATGACGGCGTCCAGGTCGTTGTCTCTGTCGGCGGTGGAGAAAGGCAGGCCGGACGCTCCAGTCGACACGAGAACCTCAGACGTATCCTGGGGCTGAAGGTGGAGGGCGAACTGCTGCTCTTCTCCGTCCACCTGGAACTGGTAACGAAACACCTGCTCCTGCGTCGACCAATCAGAGAGCTCCACCTGAAGCAGGTACTGGCCTTGTCTGGACACGGAGTGGATGTTGTCCAGGCCGAGCCAAAAGTCACCTACAGGTTGAGAAAAGTTGAAGTTAAGTCCGGATCCGCGGTGGCAGAGTGTGGATGCTGCTGTTTAATTATGGGATGTTCTGCGTTGGTCCTCACCTGTCAAACGGCCGAAGCCTCTCTTGTATCCGTCCCACAGCTGGTTGAAGCTCTGAGCTCCATCGTGACGTTTCTGGATGACGGTCCATCCACCTTCTGCGGGAAACGCATAAAAACATTTTATGAGCATCGTGTCAATCCTCGTTCATCTGTATTCATAACTTTTTCCTTCCTTATTACTGACTTTCAAACTAAACCGGAGTATTTTAGAATCGTTCATTGTTTCCTAACGGTAACATTTAACCCATAAAAACCCACTGCCAACCAAAACCAATGTTCTGAACCACTAAACCTATCAATATGTTGAGATAATTGGTGTAAAATACGTTTTATTGTCTTTTCACGGTCATCAGATATGACCCTTTTGGATGTTCAAAGACTCCGTAGTTACCATGGAAACACAGTCATCTTCTATAACATTGATTCACCAGTAAAACCCATGGAGTCGGATCAATGACAGTGGACGGACTCGGTGAAAAACTAACTTTTTCTTCAGTTTTGTCAATATTCCTCAGCTTTTATGAACATCCTCATTATCTCAGATTTAATAAATGAAAATACAGGATTTTCACGGAAAAAAACCCTTCAAAATATAGTGGATAATATTATAAAATATGGTAATAAATCTTCGCAAAAGTTAAATGGATAGAAAAATGCATTTGGGCAGTTCCATATGAGCAGCACTGGGTCTTTACGGGTTAACTGGAGTGGTTTAAAGGTAGATTCTGTGATTTATCACATCGCGTCTGACTCACCTGAGGTCATTTCACAGAGGACGCTGAAGGGTTTGGAGTTCTCGGGTTGGATTGTGTAAACGCCACTGGTTCGCTGCCCTCGCACGAACAGATCATGACAGTCTTTGGCAAAACCTGAAGAAACAAACAGTCCGGTCAGTCAAATGTATGTATTTATTAATTATTAGTGTCATTTCCAGCTTTATAACCCCCTCCTGATATTCGTTCCTGTATTTGACATGTGTATTTTAGACTTTTACTGTAGAGTTTTTAACGTCCGTCCTGCTTTTTTTATGACCTTCGGACTGTGTGAAAGCTGCTCTGCCAACGATTCAGTCGCTATAAATTCAGGTGCAAAGGTGAACTTCTTTGTTCTTGTGTTTGTGACGCAGGTACAGTAGATAGTCTGACAGCTGACGGCAGTAAATGCCCTACATTTATGATCGATGTGACTGAAATGCACTTAATTGTTTACGACTCAATGGGACGCGGCGTTGACGTTTGCGTCTTAACATGGATACAGATTGAGGTTTAAGATGTCAACGTTTCTGCGCTCTTACCTGACTGTTCTGCGTCTCCTCTCAACGCCTCCTCGTCGTGTCTCCTCCTGTGCGACTTCACTCTCTTTTGTGCGACCTGAAGGAAACAAACATGTCAGTCAATCAGGACTAAACGACTCAGCTGTTTTTGGTGTTGTTTAACGCAGGGTTGTGGCGTTAACTCACTTTGCTCTGCAGCGTTTGCAGGTGCACGCTCTGCTTCTCCAGTTTGTCCTGCTGCTGCTTGATCTTCTCCACCAGCTGGTCGATGCGTCGGTTCTGAGCCGCCATCAGCCTCTGCACGGACACAAACCTCATGAGCTTCACAGCACACACGTGGACGCAAAAAAACCCACCTGAACCTGTCAAATTCTGGACGGACGCAGTAAATTTTGTCGTTTAACGCTGACAGGAGCTCGTTTTAACCTCTGAACCCACATTTATCATCATCTTCTCACCTGGATGAACGGGACTCCCGTGTCGTCGCTGTAGTTGCTTTCCAGCGCGGGCTTGCTCAGCACCTCGTCCACCTTCTCCTCCAGCATGTCCATCCTCCTGTGGACCTCCTGGTTCTGGTTCTGTACCTCCTCCACCTTCTGCTTCATCTCCTCGGCCAGCTGCTCCACCAGAAGCTCCCTCTTCTCCGCCTCCCTCGCCCTGGCCTCCAGAGCTTCGCCCTGCTCCGTCTGTTTCTTCTCCAGTCCGGCCACCGTGCCGTTGAGCTCCTTCATTTTGGCGTTGACGTCCCTCATCTGGGCTTTGCTCTTGTCCACGTGCTCCTTCAGGCCCTGGCCCAGCTGCAGGAGCCCATGGGCCACCACGTTGACGTCGTCCCAGGAGGCGTGTTTGCTTTCACCGCCGCCTCTGGGGAAACCGGTCGCCACCTGCACCGAAACGGCCGCGAAGAGGATGAGGAGCGTCGTCGTCTTCATCTTTGAGTCTGTTGTGTCGTCTGAGTCTGATGTGTGCAGCCGAAAAGCCCTCAGAGGTTTTTATAGCTCAGAGCCGCAGCAGAGGTCTGCTCTGATTGGCTGCTGGAGTGTGGAGGAGGAGGGGGGGAGGAGTGGGCGTGGACAGGGCGGAAGGCTTCCACAGTGGGGTGGCCGCCTCCGCAGAGCGTATCATGATGCAATGAGAGCTTGAAGTTTCTGTCACACAGTTTCTGCCGCAGGAATCCGAGACTAATTCACCTTTATTTTCACAGTTAAACTTGAAATCGACTACTTTTTTTTCACATTTTAGCTTTCGTTGAGAACATTTGTTTTTGTTTTGATGTTTGAATTGTTTTAATGACCCTTTAAGCTGTAGTTAAAAACAAGAAATAATCACCACACTAGTGTTTTTATAGCGCGCTATGATGTAAAATACATGTTTGTGTTTTAGTAAATAGAACACAAACAGAATGAATAAGTTAAAAACTGGATGTGATCATGATAAACCTTTTGGTATCAGTGTCACAACCAATGTACAGTTTTTATTTCCAATCAGTTTCAAGTGTTGTTCAAGTGTAGTTGTTCATTCATTTTTCAAGTTTTTCCACAAATAAACTCCAGTAAACAAAAAAAAAATTAATTCTATTTAGTGGTATTTCTTATTTCTTATTCTCAGAATGCTTCAGTTCAGTATTAAAATATATAAAATATGTAAGTAAAAGAATTTTAAAACAACACAGAATGTAGTTGACAGTGTAAACCAACTCATCTGACAAGACAAAAGAAAGAAGAAAACACACAATATGAGATATAACATGAAAAAAGACTCTATCAGACGTTATTACCTGCATAATGGATTTATTATTGTTAGAATTGGATTTTACTAATATTAAGACATTTTCATACACTTTAAATTCAACATTTTCTTTATGTTGTTTCTTTAATATTCAGCATCTTTATAAGTGATCCACTAACCCTATTAATCCATGTAAATAATTAAAATAAAATACAGTTCTTACTCTTTTCATGGTCATCACATTTGACCCATTTGGACGCTCTGTAGTTGCCATGGAAACACCTTCATCTTCTACAACGTTGATTCACCAGTAAAACCCATGTAGTTGGATCAATGACATTGGATGGAAACACTGGGTTTATTTTCAATTAATGATAGATTTGCTTAAAAAAAGTCACTTTTTCTTCATTTTCTCTGTTTGTGATAAAAAATAACCTTCAACTATAATCTGAGCCCTTTTCACCATCTACATGATTAATAAATAAAATACAGGAAAAACACAAAATACAGAGAATAATATTATAAGAAATGCTGATAAATCATTTAAGAATGTTAAATAGAGAGAAAAGTTAATATGGGAACTCAGTCAAATAAAAGATTAAATGAACCCAAACATTAATAAATCTATAATAAATGCTCTTTATTTCTGTAACATCTGTCCAGGTTTGATGTTAACCTTAAATGTTAAACCTCATTCCTCTTCTGTTTCTTAATGTTGTGGCTCTGACTGCGTTAATAAGTGACTGAATGAAACTCTGCATCGTCTTCATGAATCAGGAGTTGGGAGGCATCCGCACTGTGAGAAGTAGGGGAAAGTTCAACCCTCGGGCCGTTTTACACACTCAGTCTTGACAACGAAATCCCACAATTACACACACGACCCGACACGAGGCACGTGGTGTCCTGATGAGGTACAGATGGCATTTAACACACACACGCACTGAACAAGGAGACAGCACCAGGCCCGACACATCCTGCTTTCAGGACATTTACAACAATGCTTTCACTGTTGTTGAGCTTTTAGACGGAAGAACTGGATCCTACATCTGCCTTTAAATACAAAACTGATGCTGATGTCGAAATGACCCATTATATTTACTGAGTATTTTCATTGTCTCCCGTGTAACTAACCTTTGTCGACTAAAAACTAGAAATGTTTCGTTGATGCCTCACACTTTTGAAGTTTTCTTTTTTTTTTTTTTATTTGTACCCAACAATTTGTCAGTTTATATGGAACAAGAAGTAAAAATGTACATGTGTTGATGGCTTTTTTAGTTCCAGGCTGTGACGGTCCATCTACCATCAACCAGATTAACATAACGTAACATAAGACGTAACATAGCATAACATGACATAGCGTAGCATAGCATAGCATAACATAGTATAGCATATCATCACATAACATGACTTAACATAATGTAACATAGCATAACATAGCTTAAGATAGCATAACATAGTATAGCATAATATAACATGACTTAGCATAATGTAGCATAGCGTAACATAGCATAACATAACATAGCTTAAGATAGTATAGCATAACATAACATATTGTAGCATAACATAGTATAGCATAGCATAATATAACATAACATAGCATAACATAGTATAGCATAGAATAATATAAAATAACATAACATAGTATTGCATAGCATAATATAGCATAACATAGCATAATAAAACCTAACATAGCATAACATAGTATAGCATAGAATAATATAAAATAACATAGCATAACAAAACATAGCATAACATAGCATAATAAAATCTAACATACCGTAGTATAGCATAGCATACCATAGCATTGCATTATATAGCATAATATAACATAGTATAGCATAACAATGCATAATATAATATAACATCTAACAAACACTGAAGAGGTCTGGAAACAGATTCCATGATTGAAACCAAGATGAGGAAGGAAAACATCAGCTGATCCAGACCAGGTCCTGTGTCCAACAGTGGACAGTGGACAGTCTTATGACACAAACACGAACTGTGTCAGTGCCGTCTGTCGATGACATGACACCGGTCGAAGGAACAGGATGAACTCTGAAGTTTATGATACTTCCTCTGCTCAGACTCACACAGATAATGAACGGAAACACACAGTAAAAACAACACAAGAGCTTTAGAAGGTAAAGAAATAGGACGTTCTTTACCTGAGTATTTTTTTGTTTCAGCTCCTGAAGACAAAACTGAGGGAACAAAGACACACAAACAAACAGTGACTGAAGGCGTCAGTAGTAAAGACCTGGAAAAACACCTTGAGGAGAAAACTCGTCCCTGGGTTTAGACTTCAGGCAAGGGATTTTCATCTGAATTTTACAAAACAATCCTCATTTTTATCACCATGTTAGTTTGTTCGAACTCATTTTAGCCTCTAAAACTGGACAGAATATGTTTAATGTGGTTGTATTTCTTCAATAGTTAGTCCATAATTCAGTAACGTCTGATTACGTCAAATAAATGTGAATTAAATTTCAAAAGTAAGAGTTGCACAGCGTCATGTAAGCAAAACAGGCAACAGGAAAATCTTACTCAACGTCTAAACAGGAAAAAAACTGATGATGCTGTTAATGTTTGACACAGTGACACAGTTTCCTCATTTCATTTCGCCTGTGGAAAATGCAAACTTTAGCGAAAAATAATACATTTATAATCCAAAAAATGACCAGAAATAACATGAGTCATGATTTTATTTTGTAACCAGGATGGAAATTATGTGTTTTTGCTATTTTCAGACAGAATTTTACTAATATCGGTGCGATAACAGCTGCGAAGTTTGTGTTTTATTTTCTCTTTAACATAAAAATTTCAACGTCATATCATGAAATGGCCTAAATACACAGACGGCTTTGAAGTGGTGTGTCATCTGTGCACCGTCCAAACTTTCCGTGTGTATGCTCATGTCACGTCAAATACCACGCACTGGGGGTTAGGGTTAACCAATGTGTGCAAATTTACTTTTCCATGTTGTTCTCTTTCGCTTGATCCGACTCACGTATCGGGGTTGAGTTGTTGATTTATTGTCGTATACTTTACTCAGTTCATGACTGAGTTACAACAACTCTGTGACCCGTTTTGTTTCCTGAACTTAACCCATAAAAACCCAAAAATCCTCTGGTGACCAAAACCATCCACTGATCTAACCTGTTTAACATGTGGATCCATTAATTCTAATAATACATGGAAATAATTGGTGTAAAATACAGTTCTTCATCTTTTCATGGTCATCAGATATGACCATATTTGGACGTTCAGAGTCATCTTCTACAACATTGATTCACCAGTAAAACCCATGCAGTTGGATCAACGACAGTGGATGGAAACACTGGGTTTATGTTCAATTAATGAGAGATTTGACTAAAATGTCACTTTTTCTAGTGTTTTTATACGCAGTTGAGTTTGACGTTAAGTCAGATTCCTAATCAATTTAATTTAAAATCAGTAGTTTGGTGGCTTTTGCAGATTCTATCAATGTAAAATCACACCTTCCATCCATATAAACAACTGATTTTTATGCAGCTTTAGTTTGTTTTAGTGGAAAATAACCAATTTTTGTACAAAAGCAACTGTGCCGAATGTACATTTAATAATAATAATAATAATAATAAACATCCACCTTTAACCCAAACCATCTACTGATCTAAACTGTTTAATACCTGTTGATTCATTAATTCTATTATTAATTTGTAAATAATTGGTGTAAATTACAATTATTCATCTTCATCAGATATGACCATATTTGGACCTTCAGAGGCTCTGTAGTTACTATGGAAACACTGTCATCCTCTACAGCGTTGATTCACTAGTAAAACCCATGGAGTCGGATCAGTACCAGTGGATGGAAACACTGGGTTTATGTTCAATTAATGATAAATGAACTTTTTAAGCAACTCTTTTCTCAGTTTTCTCTGTTTCTGATATAAAAAAAACTCTCCCCTCTAATCTTTTATCAACATCTACATGACTAAGAAATTAAATATAAGCAAATACTTGATTTTTCACTGATTAAAAACCCAAACTATATAAGATTATATTACAATAGATGGTGATGAATGACTTAATAAAGGTTAAAGATAGAACTGCCACAAAAGTCACACTGGGGTTTTTATGGGTGAAAACAATTATGGAAGGAATGAACAGAAGAATGACTGTAAAACAATATTTGCACATTTAATATTTGCACACTTACATAGTACAGTAGATAAAGGCCACGGAGTAAATATTGGACTATTTATAGTTGGTTTTCTGTTTAACTTGTGACTTTTTGCTGCTTTTCACATGCGTTCGGTCGCCCTTTGTTCACAGAGGCTGATTTTTCTGTTTTGGATTTTGACCGGGAACACATTCTTTCGGCGTCTGCTGACCCAGTGCACGTCTCCCGCCTGTAAAGTGCCGTTCAGCACGTATCCTCAACTCTCCTGCGTTGGGATGATGCGCCTGGCCTCTGTGCGTTTGTGCGGATTGGTCCCAGCTCAGCGGGACGTGCAGGGTTTCTCTTCCCTCCTGGTGCGTATCAGGACACTGCGTTCGACTCGTAGATGAGGTTGCGTTTGGACGCGTTGGCGGGTCGACGCCTCGGCCCAGTTACAATAACAGCTGCTTCCTGTGAGTCAGAATAAATGTGTGATTATGAAGCATCGACAGTGAGGGCGCCCCAGCGTGTGTTCAGACAAACTGTTAGTGTTTTGTAAACCTTCCTCTTCAGTCACAACGTTATGAAACAGCAGCTTTTATCCAGTAAAAGTGAAAAATCAGCACATTTTTGACTTCGGCGGCAGTTACTGATGATTTCAGTTTGATGGACGTCTGTCAGATTTAACCCTTTATGGCGTCGTTTTTCAACCTCGGGGTCGCCTGTGATTAGTATTAATTGATAAAAATAAAAACTTACCAATAAAATATATATGGTGAGTTGAGAGAGACCATCCCAATCACAAACTTGATCCTTTTTGCACTAAATATAACATTTATTACATTAGATTCGCTTTATTTTCATCACTCTATCACATCTGTAGATACAGGTAACGAAATGCAATTAGCATCTGATCAGAAGTGCAGTATGTTTGACACCTGTGCTCTAGACTCTAGAGCAGTTCCGGTCCTCGAGGGCTGGTCTCCTGCATGTTTTAGACGTTTCCCTCTTCCATCACCTGGAAATATTACAGTGGACATTAATCCGTTCCGGAGTTGGGACCGAAATCATCGTATAGCGGACAATAGAAACCTATGGTAATTCAGTAACAGCATATGTGTAAATTAACAATGTCAAAAATGACTTTTTTTCATTATACTGTAATTTCAGGACTATAAGCCATGACTTTTGTCACACGCTTTCAACCCTGCGGCTTATGCAATGATGCAGCTAACGGCTGCCAGGGACGCTCGAGCAGAAAAAGTCTCGTGTTTCATCTCATGTTTCAATATGGGCACGTGCGGCTTATAGTCAGGTGCGGCTTATGTATGTACAAAATGTTTTTTCCTTTAAAAATGTACTGGGTGAGGCTTATAATCAGGTACGCTCTATAGTCCAGAAATTACGGTAATTCTAATATCATTCTTTTCTACAAAACAGAAAAATACAAACACGTTTCAGTCATGACATAAATGACCAAACCATGTAGCTGAACACAGTATATTATTATTATTATTATTATTACTTACATATTCATTATTATTACTAGTATTTTAATCATTGTTAATAATGATATTTTGACATTGTGGTTCTGACTATTATTATTATTATCATAATTATTTGCTTATATCTTATTTGCAGTGTTGCTGTTTTCATTTTCATTCTTCTTATTTTCTTTTTGTTTGTTTTTTTATCCATTTCGTCTCATTCGTGGAAATGTCGTGCTCATACTGGAACTTTAATTTCCAGCAGGGATCAATAAACTTCTGTTGAATCTAATAAAAGACTCGTAATAAACACCGGTCACTGGAATGTTCCGTATTTGGAAATTTTTAATTTAACACTTTTTACATGAACAAATCTTCACACTTTCATCCTTGAACCGTGTGAAGACGCTGTTGTTTTAGGTTTTTACCGCCTGTTTTTCTGAATCCAAACTTGTTGTAATGTCCTCAAACGTCCCCGTTACGGTTCAGTCTGAGCGCCGTCGTCCTGAAACGTGCCCGGAGCGTGACCGTCAGCGGCCCCATCACTCCTCCACATGTACAGTACATGAGTTAGGGGTTGTGGTTGGGGGAGGGGGGGGCTGTTTTTTGGCTCCAGTGGGTTAGTGTGTGAAAGGTGAGGATGTTGTCACGTGCCTGGAATGTTGCATCAGCCCCAGGGCCAGAAAACGCCCCCTGACTCTGTTTGGGATGACAACGAGCCCACGGAGAGAATCCACAACAACAAAAACGAGTTATATTTAACTTCCACCGTCAAACTTTGACCCCCATGTGCAGATTTCTGTCTCAGGGGCTGATGTTACTGTTAATATGCAGATGAAAAACATAAAAAAAAATACAAATACTCCGATAAATAACGTCCATTTTTCAGTAAATTATAATTTACACCAACCTTTTAATGCATCAAAAACCAGCTCTGATTAATTTTGTGTCAATTATTCTATATTTTGACAGATTATGTAATAATAAATATTAATAATTTACTGTTGTTGGTTGATAAATTTAGCTTTTTTCCTCCTTAACTCTTTATTCTGACAAGCATTGAGCCTGTTTTTTCTTGATTTTACTTTTAATATGTGGAGAAAACATAAAAAAATACAAATACTCAGAGAAATAACATCCATTTTTCACTAAATTAGAATTGACGCCAAACTTTTAATGCATCAAAAAGCAGCTCTGATTAAGTTTTTGTCAATTATTCTTTATTTTAACTAGAATCTTAATAATTTACTGTTGTTGGTCGATAAATTCAGCTTTTTTTCCCTCTTTACTCTTTATACTGACATGTTTTTTGTTGTGAAAAAAACAAAAAAAAAAACAAGCTTTGAGCCTTGTTTTTCTTGATCTTTTAATATGTAGAGAAAAAAAAAATACAAATTGACCAAATAATTTACATCAAACTTATAAAGTGCCTAAAACCAGCTTCTAATTGTTGTTATTCAGAATTTCGGTTGTTTATGTAATGATATAATCACATGAACATGACTTTACTTGCACAGTTTATAATAAATATTGCTGTTTTTCAGTGAATTTATACTTAGACGTCTTTTTGTTTTTATAAACTTGTAAGGTTTGAGCATTTTTTTGCCTTTTTGTCCTTAATTTTACTTTTATTATGTAGAGAAAACATAGAAAATACAAATACTTGCATAAAAAAAGATCCATTATTGGCCAAATACTGCTTTACATCAGACTTAGAAAGTGCCTAAAACCAATTTCTAGTTATTTTTTTTGTCAATTATTCCTAACTTTGGTTGTTTTTATGACATCTCACATGGATTCATAGTTGTTACTTGTTTTTACCACTTTACTTGCTCTGTTTAAGATAAATATTGTTGGTTTTTTTTCTGTGAATTTATACAATTTTGTGTCTTTTTGTTCATGTAAGCTTTTAAGATTTTCAACCTTTTTTTCTTTATTTTAGAAAACATAAAAATATAAGTACTTAAAGATATAACATTCATTTTTGATTAGTTAACGTCTAAAACCAGCAAATGCTTAGTTTTTTTTGTCAATTTTTCCTACATCAGATGTTTTTTGTAATGATTTATGTCCAATTTATTCATAATTGTTGCTTTTTTCCACTACTTTTCTCACCGGTTTAACATAAATATTGCTCTTTTTGTGTCAGTCTGTACACTTACATGCTTATTTGATCTCAACTTTTAGTCATATATAGTGTTATTTATTGTGTCGTTTACGGATCTATATCCGACTTGTTGGTGGTTGTCATGGTCACATCTGCTCTGTTTTTTTGTCTCAGTCTTTTTGTGCTTTATTTTTTTTGTGCGTGGTTGAACATGTGTCTGGGTCTTCGTAGGTTCGTTCTTTTTGGCAGGATGTGAAACTGTGTGAAAGGTTTGGTTCGTGCGCTGGCGGCTGCGCCGAAGAAACTCGTTCCGTGCCAAAGTAAAACCAGCTGTTATTTACAATTCAAAGGTTGGTTCTCATTCACTTGATTCACTTGCATCACGCCGACCTTTTACCCAGATTCCTCTCACTCTGCATCTGCATGTGGAGCCTCCGCCGGCTTCAGGACCTGCTGCCGTCCTCTTTATCCCACTCCTCTGTTTGCACTTTAACCTACAAAGCAGCGGCGTGTCCCCCCGGGGCGTCCCAACGCTCTGATCAAAGACTTCGCACAAGGCGTGGGCTTCAGAGTTAACGCCGTAAAACACTGGTTTTGTTCTTTCAGAAGTTTTTTTTTTACCACTGTACATGTTTTTACACCAATAAACCAAGCAACCAACCAATAATCAGTGTAAACCTGCGCTTTTATTCACCGTGATAGCACTACTGTATTTTCCAGATTATAAGCCGCTCTGGAGTATAAGCCGCACCAGCCATAAAACGCATAATAAAGAAGGAAAAGACATATATATAAGTCGCATTTTTGTGTAAATGTATTTGATAAAATCCAACACCAAGAACAGACATGTCATGTTGAAAGTCAATTCTAAATAAA
>JAPSES010103657.1:0-18963 GCA_029822895.1 Maxillicosta whitleyi | reverse complement strand
CAACCAGAATTTCTCCATCTCCTCTAACTTCCATCCTACCTGTGGAGCAGACCCACTAACAACATTAAACATCTCACTTTCAGTTTTCTACCTTCAGACTCATTACTCTATCTGACACGCTTTTTACCTTCAGAACATTCCTAACAAACTCCTCCTTCAGGATAACTCCTCCATTTCTTGTCATATCTACACCATGATAGAACAGCTTGAACTCTGCTCCTAAACTTCTAGCCTTGCTCCCTTTCCTCCTGGTCTCCTGGACACACAGTATGTCTATCTTTCTCCTCTGCATCATGTCAATCAACTCTACCTTTTCCTGTCATAGTTCCCACATTCACAGTCCCTATTCTCACACCTATACTCTTCTTTCCTCTTCTCTCTCCTCCTGCGGACAGACCTTCCTCCTCTCTTTCTTTGACTAACATTAATCCAGTTTCCACTGACACCCTGTAGGTGAACAGCACCGATGGAGGTCGTTGTTAACCTGGGCTACGGTGTTCATTTTAGGACATCGTCAATCCGGTATGGGAGTCATAAGTTTGATTCACGTGTTTGATTTGGTAAAAGATGTTCTTCCTGACACAACCCTCTTGTGTTTATCCGGGCTTCGGACCGGACCAATAAGACACTGGCTGGTGCCCCATTGAGGCTACATTCCTACCAGACGAGACTAACGGGGGTGAATGGGCTGATCCGAGTCGGATCCGGACCGAACAGTGTGTTTGAGTGAGCAGATACACATTTACCTCCTACACAAGCCAGGACGGACTTAAAGGCGCAGCTCTCCATCCCCCTCTCGATCATCTTCTGCTCTTCGCTCTTCGGTGGCACCGGTAACGCCCCCATGACGGCTGGGTTCAGCTCCTTCACCGGCCTTTTGTCTCCGATAAGGTGGTCCAGAACCATGCTGTACTGGATCTGCGAGCTGCTGGACCCAGATCCATCCAGAACCGGACCGTGTGGGTCAGAGGAGGCGGCGTTGGCTTCTCCCGTGGAGGCCGCCATGTTTGTCATTGACTGCGGGAAGGAAACAGCAGCCACCGACGAGCAGCGGCAGATTCGACACAAAGACAGGTAAGTATGGACATTAAGCAAGCACATTCGCCACAAAATATTGTCCATTTTAAATGCTCAATTTGCAAATAAATGTATAATGAATAATATAATTTATAGTTATAATAAACATTTTTTTACATTGTCTAAATAAATAAATTTACAAATACTTGAATAATAAAGGGTAAACATACATCTCATGTATCCCAGTAATAAATACAATAATACATCTAATTATATTTAAAGGTTCTGCTTATACCGACACATTAAGAATTAATAATGGTCAAATACTTAGCGAGTATTTGCTACCGTTATAAACATCTAATTTAGAATAAACCAATACCACAGTACACACGAGACTGTGACAAATGGAATCAGATGTAACTAATAATTAAAATAAAATTTAAAAAATTGATCTACTTAATCTTACAGATAGAGTTATTATAACCACATGGTTTAATTTGATTCCTGGTTGTGCTCAGTGTTTGCATCTGAAACACTTATGACCATGTTACCCTGCGTTTTTTAGGTTAAAGTGGAGTTTCCGCCTGTATTCTGAATTTAGATATGTAGACACTACATTTCCCAGGGTCCCGTTCGAGTACTGCGCCAAACACACGCACAATAAAGCTCCGCCTACCGGCTCTGGCTCGCGGACTCTCAAATGAGTCGCGTGCGTGAGGTGACGCCGGCATCATCCGGATCCAACGGAGGCAGGAACCGAGCCACAGCGGAACAGGTGAGCCGAACCGCCTGGTCCGACTCGGTTCGGACCACTGTCAGCCTTGGGTCTGATTCACGGTCAAACTTTACCGGAGACGGTTGGTTCAACGGGGAAACTGTCAGAGTCGCTCGGGACCCGTTAGTTCGGTCAGGACAGCTTTACCGTCCGGACCCGGTGAGCCAGATCCGTTTGCGTCTGTCCGTCAGACCCGGGTCGCGGTTTGAAGTACCCGAACTGGGTTCGAAACCTAAGACCTGTGACTCGGTGGTGAACTGTCATTTACTGCGTCACTCGTTCCATGAAAAGTCCACGAACGAACAGAAACCGGGTCCGTCCGAGGCCGCGGACTGGCTCAGGTGGGACTGGCTGAGGTGGGTTCTGGTGGGTTCCGGTAGTGTTCAACAGGATCCCGGTTCTGTTTTATCTCCTTCAGCGCTGTTCAGGTGAAACTCACAGGCGTCAACATTTGATCCAGATCCAGGTGAGTTGTACCGGTCTGACTTCAATTACGTCCTCAGTCGAACCTCTAGCGAGTCCATTCTTCATGTTTGGATTGTGAATGCTGAACCCACACTGGGTTCTCTGTGGTCCTGGTCCGTTGTTCTGTTGGTCCTCAGGGTTCCAGAGGTTCTGGTTCGGTTCTGATTAGCTGTACATTTTGGACCAGTGTTATGATTGTCATAACACTGAGTGTCATGTTTGTAAAAAGGGAAACAAAGTTTTCAAAATATTAAAAAAAAAAATTAAAAAATCGGATCTGGATGTTAGATAACTGGTTTCTGTTAGACCTGGGTTGGGTCTGTGATATGGTCTGGGTTCTCTGTACCTGACATGTATCTGGATTGAACCTGATACTGGTACTAAACCTTGAACAAACGTGTAGTTTCCGTAAATAAAGTGCATAAGTGAGGTGCATAAGTGTGGCCAAAGGAGACTCCATCTGTCCGGCCCATTATACTCATGTCCTTTTGTGATGCGTTGAACAGCTGTATGGCCATGGGGACAGAGGGCCTTGGCAGCTTGTCTGTCCTGTAGGGGACAGACCGGTGTCTACTACCGATCAAGCTCCTTTGGTTGGTATAAGTGGTGTGTAGGGGGTGGTGGTCATTGTCCATTCTAGACAGAAGCCTGCTCAGGGTCCTCCTGTGGGCCATTGATGTGACCGTCTCCAGCTCCATGCCCACCACAGACCCTGCATTCCTCACTAGTCTGTCCAGTCATCCAGTATCTCTGTTCCTAGTGATACCTCCCCAGCATACCACAACATAGAAGAGCACACTGGCCATAACCGACTGGTAGAACAGAAGCAGGAGTTAGTTGCAGACATTGAAGGACCTCAGCCTCCTGAGGAAGTAGAGCCTGCTCTGCCCTTTCTCATATAGTGCATCTGAATTGGCTGACCAGTCCAACTTATTGTCAAGGTGTACCTCCAGGTATTTGTGTGTGCTGACCGTCTTCATATTCTCCCCACCAATGGTGACAGGCAGCAGCGGAGAGCAAGGTTATAATAGTTTTGCATTTTTGATTATAGTTTAGTTTTATTTCGTTTTGACTTTCCCCCCCTCTAATTCAGTTAGTTTTAATTAGTTTTTAAAGAGGGTTCACTAGTTTTTATTAGTTTTCCTTTTTTCTAAATGCTTAATTTTAGTTTAGTTATTATTAGTTTTAGTTTTTTTTCGTGGGATTTTTTTCCCTTGAAGTATTCCACATATTTTATCACTTGTTTCCACTACACTTGCTTTTATCTGTCTCATATTCAAAGAAATCCCAAATCAGACTCTGCCGCTTTCTTCCATCCTTTGTTGCCATGTTCTTGGGTAGAATAATGAGTAGAAGATGACTTTGACTGAAAAGTGCCATAAGGTGCACCAGCGCACATAAAACTGAGTGAAATAAGGTGATTTCATACCAATCCAAAAGGCTTATAAACTGACTGTCAAAAGACGAAAACGAAGGGCGTTTCACCTAAAATTTCAGTTCATTTTAGTTAGTTTTGTAAACACACACAACAGTTTCAGTTAGTTACAGTTTTTTCTTTTAATTGTAGTTTTTATTTATTTTAGTTAACAAATATCTTTTTTCAATTTTAGTTTTCGTTATTTCGCTCGTTTTCGTTAACGATTATAACCTTGGTGGAAAGGCAGTTCTCCTGAAGTCCACCACAATTTCCTTGGTCTTGGTGGTGTTTAACTGTAACTGGTTAGCCCTGCATGACCTAACAAAGTCTTCCACAAGGCTCCTGTACTCCCCGTCCCTTCCATCATTGGTACACCCCACAATTGCAGTGTCGTCAGAGAACTTCTGCATGAGTCTGAGTTGTACCTGAAGTCAGTGGTGTATAGGGTAAACATTACAGGGGCGAGTTCCCTGTTCACTGTTCCCTGTGGTGCACCTGTGCTGCTGACCGCAGCCTCTGATGTTAGTTCCCCCAATCTGACAACTGGGGCTGTTCGGTAAGGTAATCTGTGATCCAGGTCACTAGGCCAGTCTCCACACCCATCCACAGCAGTTTATCTCTTAATAGGAGTGGCTGGATGGTGTTAAAAGCACAGGAGAAATCAAAAGACATGATTCTCACAGCACTGTCTCTTTTGTCCAAGTGAGAGTGTACCCTGTGTAGAAGATATAGAATAGCATCCTCCACTCCCACATTTTCCTGGTAGGAAAAATGTAGGGGGTCAAGTGCATGGCAAACCTGGGGCCTAAGTAGGTTGAGTAGAAGCAGACGTTCTAGGGTCTTCATCAAGTGAGATGTGAGGGCAACCGGTCTGTAATCATTGAGTTCTTTAGGGTGTGCCTTCTTGGGTCCTGGTATCAAGCATGAAGTTTTCCATATTGTTGGTACCTTACCCATTTGCAGACTCCTTTTGGAGAGGCACAGCTAGGTCTGCTGCACACGTCCTGAGCAGTTTAGCGCAGATGTCATCAGGACCTGCAGCCTTGAGCTTGAGCTTCCTAAGCACTTCCCTCACCTGGTCAGCAGTGACAGTGGGTGGTGGGTGTGCAGAGTGCTTAAGCTGGGTGGGGGGTGGAGTGAGGGTTAACTGTAAGTTCCTCAGGTTGTGGGGTGTGCATACAAGTGCTGTTTGTGTATTCAGAGGTGGCAGCTGGGAGAGGGGGGACCAAAGTAGCATTCATTGAAAAATCACATTTAGGGAGTGGAGGTATGATGACACTGGTCACAGCTCGTTGGCTCTGGGCATGCCGCCATCAGCCCTGCCACTCTTACCATCACACCCAGTGATCTTCCTTAGCCCCTGCAATTGACCCTATTCCACCCCGCCCATTTTAACAGTGAAATTACTTCCACATTGTGTTAGAACTTCCGGTTATCCAGTTCCTGTATCCAGTAAAGCTGGAGATGAATTGTTTTTTGGTGGGATCACTGGGCTGCCACGTCACACAGCAAGGGTTGGTGAAGAGGTAATTAACTGCCTGTTTATGTAATAGCTGTGGTCTGACATGGACCGATATTCCCACTGTGTTGCTGTGTGGCAGTGTTTTTTAATACAGTTTACAGTCTTATTTGCACTTTTTACTGACCACTGATGCCATTTCTATTCGTTATTTATAATGATGTCTATTTTGTGTTTATCCCTTAATAAACAGGTCAGTTTCTTGTTGCCAACCATTGTGTATTATTCAAACTCGCCTAATTCAGCTGGCTAGTTGTTATCAAGAGTACTAAAACCCTTCAAAGAAGCAAGGAAACTAAATAAATTTAAATTTGAATACATGCTCGTATAGACTGGTATCGGATCGGAAGTGCAAAATAATATTGGTATCGGATTGGAAGTTCAAAAACCTGGATCGGGACATCCCTAGTTTGGACATTGCTAGTTAGCCACATCTTCGTCAGGCAAGTCAAACTAGCCTCCCTGTATAGCTGTTGATTCCTTACCAGGCCAGCCAATTCGTCTGTCTTGTTCGACAGCAAATATACGTTGGCCATCACAATAGCTGGAACAGAGAGCTTGTATCTCCACTTCTTCTCCCTTGGCCTAGCTCTCACAGCGACTCCAGATCTACAGCCCCGAAAGCAAAACACTTCCTTAGGAATGTTCGCATGAACTGCACCAGCAAACTTGCGTAGATTGAACAGCTGATTCCTTGTGTACATGAGATACTACTGCCAGGACGTTGCAAAAACTGATCCATATCCATAGGATAGAATAAAATAACTCCTTTTGGGAGTTTTACGGGTTTAAAAAAGTTAGGAAAAAATGCACATAGATGAACAGAGCAGACAAAGACACAGAGCTGCAGGACGTACTGCCACTCTCGAACCTCACCCAGAGAAAATGTAGATGTAGAGAGAAGATAGTAGGTGCTGAGGGCCCTCAGTGGTTAGCCACTGGCTTTGGTGCGGAAGATGGCCGGTTCAAGACCCAGGTGGACCCTCGGAAAGGTCCTTTACGCTATATATCCCAAGCCCAGTTGTGTCAGGAAGGGCATCCAACGTAAAAACCTGTGCCAAATCAACATGCGATTGTAATTCACTGTGGCGACCCCTGAAGGGAAAAGCCGAAAGAACTCATCAGTGCCTTGACTCCATTATGTCGTTTTGATATTACTTGCCAATTTGCAGTGATTCAGTTTTCTTGTCACATTTATGTTAGTGGGTGCAATAATATTATGTATAATGTGAATGTGGCTTAATGTGTATGTTTGATTGTATTATAACTGTATACACTGCATATTTTGTATATAGATTTTGACTGTACCATTTCTAATTATTCTTTTCTGTATTTTATTTTACAGAAACCACACTACACACACACACAGAGAAAGAGAGAGATTTATATCAATAAATCTCTTACTGTCACCTAATGTTGCAGCTGTTCTTTGACCAGAGCACATGGCCAGTGAGGGGCGACTAGCCATGAACACACATGTCCGTCACAATAAGGGTTATCACAGCTTTAATACAAGGGTGAGGGAATCATTTGTAGATTGTCGTATTTTTGTTCCATTTTGATCATTGTCATTTTAATGAGTGCTGGTTTTTCTGTTCTTGTGTGCTCTCTTGGTGCAACTTTAGTTCTGGTTCATTATTTTCAAGATGTAGAAAATGATGTCATTTATTTTAATTATACTGATTAGTTTAGTGGTTGTTGTGTTCCTGAATCAGGTGTAAAGCTGAGTCCAACTGTGGTAAACATGAGTGTGTTTACTCTGTCCACTTTCTTAGTGGGAGCTAAGCTGCTTCCGTCTGTCTGCCGGTCCATTCAGTGTCCACTGTCCTAATGCTTGTGGACAGACCTTTTGCTGTCCTAAATTACTTCCTATCAGTTCCATAATGACAGAAGGGAGAGAAGGAGGGAAGAGCAGGAGGGAGAGCAGGACTGTCTGTTTGTTTTTTTCTGTCTGTTTGTCCTAGTTAGTGAAGACACATTCAGACACATTCATAAGAGCTGTTCAGCTGTCAGCTTTGCATGAAACGGCAACAGCTAACAGGTAAACTCCCAGCAGCCCTTGGTGTCTATGACCTCATCAGACCCCCCCCCCCCCCACTGTAGTCATATTATTGCCTTATCAGACGATACGGTCTGTCTGTCTGTCCGTCCGTATGTGCATTGACTTTGAGGTGGACTGAAGGCCGAGGATTTTCAAGTGCACGTAGGTTGTGTTTGGAACGTGTCCTGTCAGATGTCTTTATAAAGTCTGTGTTGGATATGCTACTGTTAGACCATCAAAGCCTTCCATAGCGTTTACTGGGTCTCCTTCTGCTTTTTAATATGGGCAGGTCTTTGGTGGGTTCTGCCTCCTCAGCGGATCTCCTGTGGTTCTGGGTTTATATCAGTCCTCCTCAGAGCTGTGGAGGCGGTTGGTGCTCAGTAGGTGGGTGTAGGTGCAGCAGCTCCAGGCTTTATTGTGTTGGACATAATCGTCCTCATCAGTGAGAGTTTGGGGTTTGTGTCACAGCTTCTTTTACTGCTTCATTATGGCTCAGGCCTGACTAAGATACTGATGAGGATTCTGCTCCTGCCTCATAAAGTCTGCTCATAAAGCAGGGCTGTGGAGCAGGAACACCAGACCCAGGTCTGGAGGCGCTGGAGTCTGTGTTGGTTCTGAGTGAAGAACATGTTCAGCTGTAATGGTAGAGTGGGGAAAAAAAACACAGGACAACCTTCATTACTGCTGCTGAAAAAGAGGAGGAGCAGGAGGGAGAGAAGGAGGGAGGAGCAGGAGGGAGAGAATGAGAGAGGAGGGAGAGGAGGTGCGAGAAGGAGCAGGGAGGAGAGGGAGGGAGAGGAGGAGGGAGAGAAGGAGCAGGAAGGAGAGAATGAGAGAGGAGGGAGAGGAGGTGGGAGGATCAGGAGGGAGGGAGGAGCAGGAGAGAGAGAGAGAAGTGTGTGTCCATACATGTCCCGTTTGTCTCTGTCCTCAGTGTGTGTCCATACGTGTCCCATCTGTCTCTGGTTCTGTTCACTGTGTTTGTTTATTCCAGTGGGTGAACACTGACTTGGTCCAGTTTGGGTTGGTTTAGTGTCTGAGGTCGACATCTGAATCTGATTTTCACACATGCATTAGAGCAGTGCTTCATTATTTTATTCCCCCACCCCAGTAAGAAAAAAAAACAATTTGCCACACACACACACACACACACACTCCGCTGCAACTACAAATATCATTTGTCCATAAAATTGTTATAAGTACACCTCAGCATTATATTGTATCATTAATAACATTAAAGAAAATAAAAAAGAAAGAAATGTAGTTCAACTTAAAACAAAGAATAACTTTATTAACATTATTTTTAGTCTGTAATAGAAAAGATTTTAAGTTCATCAATTTGCCTGAAATTTACAGCACTTCATATAAAAAACCTTACACTATAGAACTCATACTACCTGCGTACACTCGGACAATGAGAGTGCCACTGCCAACTACTGTAGTGGAAGTGCAATTACACTTTATTGTATAACAGCAAAAAAAAAAAAGAGCATGTTTCCCCAGGGTCACACACGCCTCTCCTTGGCATGGCACCACACCCCCCCAGGGGGGTCCGCCCCATTATTTGAGAAGCACTGCATTAGAGGGTAAACACATTTGGATTCATTGTAAAATTCTGGACAAATGAGGGACAGTCTATGAATGAATGAACCAGGACAGTGTCACAGATGGACGCACAGTTAGGACATGTGGACCAGGGTTTTGTCCAGACACACAGCATCACACACAGGAACCACAGCAGAATACAGGGGAACTGGAGCTGGATTGAATAGAAATGGACCTGAACTGGAATGAATAAAAGTGGACCCGGACTATTTGATTAAAAGTGGACCCGAAATGGACCCAACAGGTTATAGACCATGAGTCCACCTGAGAAGACCCTTGTTGCTGATGCAGATCCAGTGGTGGTTTGTAGTCTGTTGGTGCGTTGGTCGGGGGAATTGCCCTGCTGCCGCCCTCTCCCTCTGTTCTTCTCATCATCCTGCTATTTATATCCAGAGGTCATGTGAGGAACACATCCACGTCCACAGCTGTGTTGCCCTTGTTTGCAGATACAGAAGAGTTCCTTGTGATGAGGACCCCCCCTCCCCCCAAATGTACCATGTGATATCCAAAGGGGAGTTGAAGGTGTCCTCTGAGTCCTGTCCTACACATCAGGAATATGTGTGTCTGTCCTGGATTTAGTGTCAGTTCCAGTCCTTCAACCACAAACTGCAGATGAACTCAGTGTGGCTTGGACGGACATGATGGCGGGACAGTCCTTTTGTGGTTGTAGTGAAGCATAAACAGAAATAATGCCATTTTGTACTGAACATGTCTCTGTGGACCCTTCCATTATGTGGGCTGACCGTCTGGTCCTGGTTAAACAGGAAGCAGCTGTTGCGTAGGTCCAGTCCGTATGTGTCCTGCAGGTGAACGTCCTGGTGATACAGGTTGAAGTTTCTGGAATAAAACGGACAGGACCTTCTGTGCACTGATGCAGGTTCTTATTGTAAATGAGGTTCAAGGTGATGACTCGAACATTGTGTGGTCTGGGTCTGAACAGGGTCTGTGGTTCAGGTCTGGTTGTGGATCTCCTGCTCTTCTGTTTCCTGATGTTGGTGTTAATTGGATGTTTACTCGTCATCTCGAGGATGATGTCAAAATGAACAAAGACCATTATCCATCCCTGAGAGAGCAGGGCTGGGCGGTATCCAGTTACAGTTGGACGTTTTTGTATGTGTTCTGGAGATAAAAGATGGATAGATTGGATCAGGAATGAGCTCTGTCTGTTGGACGATGGAGGTTTCCTGTTTTGAGTGAGTGGACCACATTACAGCAGATACTCTGATGTTTGACCAATTTAAGGCACATGTGGACTTCAGCCTCAGTCCAGATATAGGATAAAGAAAACCCCAAGAGGCAGATGATCAGCAGCTAGTTCTGTTGGATCTGGGTCTGTTTATTAAACTGGTTTATTTACATGTGGGTCTGTTTATTAAACTGGTTTATTTACATGTGGGTCTGTTTATTAAACTGGTTTATTTACATGTGGGTCTGTTTATTAAACTGGTTTATTTACATGTCGATCTGTTTATTAAACTGGTTTATTTACATGTGGGTCTGTTTATTAAACTGGTTTATTTACATGTGCGTCTGTTTATTAAACTGATTTATTTTATTATCTGACACTTTTCTATCTGTTTAGACCCAACAATAAAAAGTAAATATAAACATATTTACTATAGAATGGACCTAATGATGACCTCAGATCCATCCCATAATTAATGAATTTATAAGCAAACACTGGGTCCATAATTAGGACCCAAATATGGACATTAAGTTTGCCTAGGTGTTAGTACATTAGATGTGTAAATCTGCTATTGACTCTAAATACAGACACTGTGTTAAATGTGTGGATCCTACTGGTTTTTTTGATCCACACATGTGTTTGTCATCAATCTACAAATACTGTGTGACTGAATGGGTGAAAACAGATTCCATATTTCCTCTCCATCTTCTTCTGTTCTGTAAAACTGTTCCATCTTGTAGGATTTTGACCCATTGCTTATTTTTGTGTTGTAAAAATCAGAAATGTATTTTTCACAGTTTGTTGTGTTTCTTCACGGTTCATTGTTATGTTTTTCAAGGTTTGTAGGGCTGGGCCGATAGAATGATAACGATACATATCACGATAGACACGTACTTGATCGAATATGCTATATATTGATAGAAAATGCGTTCGATAGAACATTTCGATAGAGTGGTTCTTTTTTCCAAGAGCCCGAGGTTCGCTTTCAATCATTGTGGAGGAAGCAGAGACTGACAATCAGGATAATAATCAGCCATGCTGGATGATCTGCTGTTGTTTCGGCCGGTCCGAAGTCGCGTGACCTGTGTTTTTCCGAAGTTTCCCGGTCACGCGCAGCACACTCAGGTCGAAAAAAGTGATTCGTCTGGAGAATGTAAACATTGCAATTTTGAGGGGTTGGAGGGCGAAGGGCGATGTGTAACCATTAGTGACGAACACTAGGTGGAAAATAGAGCCCCCCGGCTGTGGTTTATAAGCACTTTACAGAGACAGGTTTCATTTTGAATTTACTACCTTATGTGTCACTTTAAATAGGTCATAAAATGTTTCAATAATTATCGATATGAAACACTTATATCTTGATATAGATTTCAGCCAGCGATTTCATTGCCCAGCCCTAGTTTGGTATTCAGTTTGTTGTGTTTTTCACAGTTTATTTTTTACAGTTCGTTGTCATATTTTTTCAGTTTGTTGTGTTTTTCAGTTTGTTGTTGTATTTTTCACAGTTTGTTGTGGCTTTCACAGTACGTTATGTTTTTCAGTTTATTGTGTTTTTCGCACTTCGTTGTCACATTTTTCACACTTCATTGTGTTTTTCACAGTTGTGTTTTTCACACTTTGTTGTGTTTTTCACAGTTGTGTTTTTCACACTTCGTTGTGTTTTTCCCAGCTCGTTGTTGTGTTCATCACACTTCTTTTTTTTTCACAGTTGTGTTTTTCAGTTTGTTGTGGTTTTCACAGTTCGTTGTTATGTTTTTCACAGTTTGTTGTGTTTTTCACAGTTCATTGTATTTTTCACAGCTCATTGTTTTTTTCACAGTAGTGTTTTTCACAGTTCGTTATGTTTTTCAAGGTTTGATGTGTTTTTCACAGTTTGTTGTATTTTTCACAGTTGTGTTTTTCACAGTTCATTATGTTTTTCACAGTTCGTTGTTGTGTTTTTCAAAGTTTTGTTTTATTTTTCAAAGTTTGTTGTTTTATTTTTCACAGTTCGTTGTGTTTTGTACATATGTCAGTGAAAGTGGCTGAAGGAGTTAATGGTCCACATCCTTGACACGTATCCCAGTGTCAGTCAGCAGCTCAGAGGACGGTAGTATCTGTGTAAATGGGTCATCCAGACATCGCTGAGTGCTAAACCACACCCACTTGACTTCAGCCTCAGAGGAAGGCCTGCATTTAGCTCAGATGTTCTCGTCTGATTCAGTGATCAGGATCAGCTGGATGGACCGACTCTTCAGGGACCTGTGTGGGTTTGGACCTCCTGTTGGCACCACTGCCACTGTGAAGTCAGTCTGACCACACCCCTTGTCCACATGACTGTTGGATCAGACCCAGCACCGCCTTTCCTTTTGAACAGCGTTGTGGTGACGTGGAAAATCCCAGAGCTCCGTTGTGGTCATCTTTCTCATGAATACTGCATCGTGTACTCCGCCCACCCCTGCTGACAGGAAGTGGCCAATGTCGGCTGGTTCTGATGGACTGTTTATCAGACAAGAACTTTGACACCATCTGAGCAGGAAGTTGGTCCTCCAGGGAACCGGCCTCCTTGAATGCTATGAACTTGAGGATGAAGCAGATGAAAAATGCATGAACACAGATAACTATGGCCTCTGCACCGGAGGATCAGGACAGAACAGAGGAGGGAGCATGTCTGAAACCACCAGGACCTCAGACCGGCTGATGATGCCATAGTCTGAGGATCTGAAGGTGGAACATCATACCCCATAAAGTCGTGTATGTTCAGTGGACTTGAACACCTCAGTTTGATCATAGTCCAATGACATGATGAACCTGCATAACTATACACAGCAGTGGTCTGTCTGTTCTGCTAATGATACTGTGGGTCTGTGGTCCAGCCTGGCCCACACAAGTGAAAGGAAAACTTCTGAAGATTCACAGACTTCCTGTGAGGGGACAGACATCTGTACCGGACTATTATATACATTATACATATCTAGAATTAGTCTAATGTCACACTAATGATTTGGTGTAAAACGTACGGTGTGGCACTGTGCTGTGGCTAAACATCATCAGGAGAAACACTCTGTCCATCCTGGCTCCAAAAACGGACCATAACTGATGAGAACAAAGTACTGGAGTTCTGCTTTGTCCAACCACGTTCTACCATCTGACCTCCAGTTCCACGGGTTGAAGCATCTTTGAATATTTCCATGTTCAGACTCATGTCTTCTGCTCCTTATCCTCAGAACATATTTGTCTCCATGTTGTCATGTGATATGGTCATGTGACGTGGTGACACAAACATGAACATTATTCCACAAACTGGATCACACCAGTGGACAGAGGAACTGTGATATCACCTACTGGGCTCTGATTGGCCCTTAGTTTGTGTCTTCATGTGGGCTATTGGAACTGGACAAAGGGGCGGAGCTGTGGGAGTGGGAGGGGTCATGAGTGAGCTAATGTAACATGCTAATTCTATCCACTCATGTTGTGGCATCATTCACATATTGAAGTGTGAGCATGTTTGGGATTAGAGCTAATCTGATCTGACAAGACACTGCAGTCCAACCACAGTCCAGATCTGTCCCATGTGGTACACTGGGACCTGCAGATTCCTTATCTGTTCTGGTCATAGTGTGACCAGTTTCAGATCCTCTCACACTAGAGGAACCAGAGAATCTTAACCGTCTAAACCCCTAACTCTCTGGTTCTGATCCACATAGAACAGACACTGACAGACAGGGACATTGATTCTCTTTCGTGGATTCTTAGACAGTGAAGACAGGTTTGATGTGATGGTGTATTTTTACTAGGAGAGGCAGAGTTGCCATGGTTACACATTGTACATTAGTTTTCTCCATGTGTCTAGTTGGACTCTGTTGGTTTTGAGGCAGATGACGAAGGACAATGATCTTCACTCATCCTTCTTCCATTGGACATGTGTCCTAAAGTGTTTTTTCCATTGGATATGTCCTAAATGTCTTCTAAACAGAAGTGTGTCCTGTGGGTTTGTCCATTCAGTCCAAATGTGCTGATTAGTTTCTTTCTTCTGGTAGATGTCAGTAGAAGTCCATAAACTTGGTCATGTGACTCTAGTTAGACTCAAAGGTCTGGACGGAACAGTTTGTGTCACAAACTAATTTAACTACAAAAAACAATAACAAGAGTTCAGAGTAAAACTGGAGTTTGTTTCAACTGTGTTTGACATTAAACACATGTTCATGAACAGTTTCAGGTCAGTTCTAAACAGACTCATGTTGGACCTGGATATGTTTGGATCTTCATGGAGGTTCTAGGTTCACATGTGGACAGGAACCGACTCTGACTTTGGGTGTTTTTTTATTACTTATTATTTATTATTTGAGAATTACATAGGTCATAAATATTAGAGATGGGAGTGAAAAAATGTCTCAATGTATTCAAATAAAACAAAACAAAAAAATAGAATAATGTAAATTAGATTAGGAAAATTGGGAAACTTTGAGGTAGTTTTCAATTGTGCCAGATTAAATATGAGTTGTATATTTGAGTAGATGTTTTGGGTTGGAGACATGTTTTATTGTGTTCAAGTGTTTTAGTTGGTTTTCAAAGTCGTGCTTGGTGGGTTGGTTTTGGTTTGATGAGTATGAAATGTAACAAAATGATTAAGGTTTGTATCAGAGGCAAAGGTCTGATCACATGACTCCTGCACGCCCCCTGGTGGATGTTCAGGAATAGGCCAGCTGGTGTGTGTGTTCAGGGCCTGGGGGTTCCTGCCTTCATCTCATCATTTGTATCTTCTGAGTTCATGTGTTTGAAGAAGCTGGACCAGTGGAACAGACCAAACCGCTTGTTCTGTATATTTCCTGTACACCTTGTATCTACAAGTGCAATATGTTATGTTTATGTCCTCTATTGTAAGTCACTTTGGATAAAAGTGTCCGCTAAATGTAATGTAATGTATTTGATGATAGTAAAGAAGCATTTCACCAAATCATCAAGTGTGGAATAGAAAACATTACCTGTTATCAAACAGCAGGGTGTGTTTGAGTCAGCTGGGACATTTGGAAACCAGGTTTTGTTTGAATCAGCTGAGACATTTGGACACCAGGGTGCGTTTGAGGCGGCTGGGACATTTGGACACCAGGGTGCGTTTGAGTCGGCTAGGACATTTGGACAACCCCAACATTCTGATTAATATAAGATCTGTACATTCTAATGAAAACTGAATTTAATAAAACTGGTCCTGGAGTAGACAGAATTGGACTGGATGTTGTAAACCTGGAACTGGACTGGATTTACTGATCAGAATGACCTTGGTATCACAGCTGATTGTTTTCTTGGTTTAATCTCATATGTGCATGGTGCTTCTGAACAATCGCAGGAACATTTGGCTGTTTTAATGCCGTGTGCCCAGACAAATTCAGACTTTGTATGAGGGTGGGAAACCATTTGTGGAGCCTAAAAAAGCCTACGAACTGTTCCTCAACCCTTTGCAGAGCCGTTAAAGTGCTGGTCTTGTGGTCACAGGGGTGTGGTCAGGCCGGGTTCCGCAGTTTAACTGGTTTCTGTTTGATGGCGCCCCAACGCGCTACGCCTCGCCCACTTGCTCCACGGGCCTGGCATGCCCTGGGCTGTGGGATCCAAATTAGACCGATGCAGACGTGTTCACCCACCCTCGTATTAGGAAGTGTTTCTGGGACAAAGACCGTCTTTGTCCCACAGAAGTCAAAGTACATGTGTCCACAGTCTAACCCAGAACAGAACCCACCACCATTAGACCCATGTGACACATGTTCAAAGCCAGCAGCATAAAAGGACCCAACAGCACATCCACCCATCAGCACTGGAGCCTGTGGGCCCTCCTCCTCTGTCCGAGTGGAACTGGAGGAAAGCACAGACGGCTGAATGTTTCTCTTCCTCTTACATGAAGATTTCGTGGTCGAGCGCCTGCACTACTTCCTCATCCTGTACGGAGACTCGCTGGTCCTTGGTGCTTATTATCCGTAACGTTGAACATCAGACGGACGGTGTTTGGCTCCTCAGCCCTGGAAGGCAGGACGAGGCTCTGCTTTACATGTGAGTGGAACATTCTGACTCTGACCCTCCTCCTACTGAGCGTCCTCGGGTCTGTCAGGAGCTGCTGTTTGGCTTTGGCCTTTTACACTAAATATGAACAGGACTTTAAGGTGGACTGAAGGTGTGATCTGTGAGTACTGGAACAGGAAAGGTTGGAAAAATGAACATGTGATTAATGCCTGCAGACCGTCCTGAGGAGGCTGATGACGCTCAAACCTGTGGCTGGAGCTGAAAGCAGACTTTAAGATGTGAAAATAGTGACAGTGCCAGGTCATTTCCACAGTGGGACCAGCAGCTGGACATGGTCTATGGTCTCAGGTGTGGAAATGGACTCTGTTAGAGCAGCTGATAAAGGGAGTCCAACTCTGGTAGTTTCTGGTTCTGGTTCTGAAAAGCTCATGCCTCTTACTGTTGTGAATGGAGGAACTTTCCAGCTGTTCTACTTAATAGAACAGTGGTGGATCCTCTTTGACCAGATGATCACAGACTGAAGTAACTATTTGTCTGTATGGTGTAAATCTTGTCTGAATCAGTGAGTCAAATATTAACCATTTCTACTTCCCAACAGGAAGTTGAGCAGTAACGTTTGTGCAGTGTTTCCTCCTCTGTGGCACCAGTGTCACATGGTTGACCACAGATGTGGAGGATGTGTGGCTTTATTTTCTGTTTAGTTCATGCATCTGTCTGGTTCCTGCTGTGCATCCATGTTCCCCTGGATAAATAACTGTCATTTTGGTCACATGTTTGGGTGTTTCCTCTGGCTGACTCTGACTGTGAGTGTCTAAATCTACCCACAATGCACTGGTATGTGGAAACATTCATCTGAACATAGTTTGGGTTCACAGACGCAGATGTTACTGGTGTTGGTGGTTTACCAGAACATACCGTGGGAACATTTTACTGTCCACACAGTTCCATGTTCATTTATAAGTTAAAGTGGGGGCGTCAAACATGCGGCCCGTCGAACAAATCCAGTCAGGTTCCACTGTGGCCCATGGGAGGAAATGACACTGACAATATTAAGGGTGCAAGTTCCACCTACAGGCCAATGACATCACCAAAGAATTACACAACACCCAGGCACAACAAGCCCCGCCCCCTGCACAGACTGTAGGTTTTTTTTTGACATTGATTCTGCTGATGTCGTCCTATCTGTGCTGATATCATCTTGTCTGTGCTGATGTCATCTTGTCTGTGCCGATGTCATTATTGATCTGTCATGATGATCTTATCTGACGGTTCTGATTCGCTTGGTCTGAAGGTGGAACCTCAAATGGGTCCGTGAGCTGCTGAGGATCTGTCCCACATTCAGACCCATCTGGACACTGTAAGGTCCAAACAGATCCTGGTCTGTGTGGAGTGCTGTGATTCTGTTGGATGTGGGTCTGGTTCTGTTCTGTTCTGTGACTGCAGCTGTATTGAAGGTTTGGATTCTTAACTGAGCCAGTCTAAAGGGGGACAGAGTTCTGAGCTCTGGTCTACACAGATATGGAGAATGAAGACCTGAACAAACTGGATCAGACCAGAACTCCCAGGTCTGTGCTGTGTGAGCTTCCATTTGAGCCCATCAGTTCTGGATCCTCCAACACTGAGTTCTGTCATGGGAGGTTCACATCGTAGTCACAGGACATGGCCTGGAGAGGTCCCATCCTCATGATGGACCACGAGGAGACACGAGCACCGAGACCACAAATGCTCCATACACCGTCTCCTAATGGGCCTGGGCCCACAAGTCCCAGAATGGGGAACTGGACCAGGTCTACTGACAATCTGGGTCTGAGTGGAATGAGTGGAACTCCAATAACATCTGGAACTCTAATAATAACATCTGGAACTCTAATAATATCTGGAAAGGATCGGGTTATTATTTACAGAAGTGAACGCCAGATTCCACCAGGAGATAAGAGTATGAAGGAAAGTAGGATAAAGAGCAGAGGAACCTAAGGACCACATGGACACGGGTAATTGTACTACTACAGTGACATGGACACAGGTACTTGTACTACTACAGTTACATGGACACGGGTAATTGTACTACTACAGTGACATGGACACAGGTACTTGTACTAATACAGTTACATGGCCACAGGTGCTTGTACTACTACAGTTACATGGACACGGGTACTTGTACTAACACAGTTACATGGACACGGGTACTTGTACTACAACAGTTATGTGGACACTTGAGAACCCAAAGGATGCTATCACTCACTTGATGGCCACAGTGTCTCGTGGGTGCCTTAGGTATCTATTGGGATAACAACACCTAGTCCTACGCAACAGATGTTAAAGACACAAACGTCCACCTTTAACCCTTAAAGACACGAACGTCCACCTCTAACCATTAAAGACACAAAAGTCCACCTTTTTAATAGAACAAGTTCTTCATTTCCAATTCTTATTCATGCTTTTACACTGAAAATATTACAAGTTTGAACAAATGTTATATCTTCCGAGTTTCACCTTGAAACTAAAAGAAGCGACTAACATGCATGGGTTTACCTACACTATCGTGAACTTTAACCTGTAAACCCTGCCCCCGGGGATCCCATGTGTGTGGAGTGTGGGGTCAAAGGTCATGTTTTAATGTTTCTGTCTTTGCTTTTTCCAGTTCATTGACCTGCAGCCATGTTGAAAACGGGTGCCACCAAGATGGGGCTGCCCAAACTGGGGGTTCAGGACCGGGCCCGGCCCACCTCCTCCACCGTGAAGACCACCTCCACCTCCACCATGAAGACTTCCAGGTCCTCTAACACCCTGGGCTCTGACCAGCGCCTCAGCCGGGTGAGTCACATGACCCTGACATCAACACAGATTTAATATGAGCTGAAATAAGATGGGGAACAGTGAGGTGGACAGACCAGTGTAAGATTCTAAACCCCAGGACGTGATGCTCTGACAGAACCCCCCCCCCCCC
>JAPSES010103649.1:0-18966 GCA_029822895.1 Maxillicosta whitleyi | reverse complement strand
TTACAACACAGATTACAATAAAATAAATAAAACTGTTAAATAATAAATATAAAATAATGATGATATGAATAATAATTACTTGTGCACATTTTTGGGCCTTTCAGACTTCTTCTTATTTTTATTAATTAAAAAATAATTTTTAACTTTTTGTTGTGATTGCTGCTGTGTTCATAATTTTCAACATACATTACAATGGAAGTTTAAGAAATAAACAAAACTGAGGTAAATTTAACAATGGATATAAAAAGAAAACAAAACTAATTAACCCTCAACTGTGTTGTGTGCATCTACATACTTTGCATTACACTTTTTTTTAGATAATTTTGAATGTTTTGTTTAAAGTCTTCAACATAAATTATGAAAAGTAAAATAAAACAAGTCAAATTAAGATAAAGAAACAATAAATATAATGGTAATGATATTTAAAGGGTTAATATGTTTAATTTAACATGAAAAAAATGAGAAGTTCTGGTTTAAATGTTTCATTAATTTTACCTCCTTTTTTAAAAAAATATTATTTTACATTTTTGTTATATATGTTGAAAACTCAATAAAACTACTGAAAAAGAAAAACATGAGATGTTTAAGAAAACAAAGATAATTTTGCACATGCACATAGATGAATTAGTAAAATATATAGTTACTTAAATAATTTAAAAACATATGAAAGAGTTTGTCCATTTTATAGCACACATGTGTTTACACATTGTTATTAAAACTTTACAGTGTACCACATATACACCTCCAAAATGTCAGATTTAACTATAGACATAATAGAAGGAGTCTGATAGTGGTGGAAAACAAAAACATTTACCCCGTTTCTAACATTTGTGATAAATCTTTGTGTCTTAGATAGTTTATGAATTGGCCCAGAACACTTGAAAATCTTTGTAGTTTGACCTTGAGTATATATGTAATCTTTTCTATAGATGAATACAGAGACATTTCATTAAAGTAGGGTCTAATACTTAGTCGACCTGTAAAATTACTTATTTAGTTTGTGAAAGACACATTCTATGCCGATCTGCTCTGGTCTGTCTCTGAGATAAGACCTCAGACCCTGTGGAATGTACTAAACCAGGACCACCCTGTTTTGGCACAGTTCTAGTCACTGGATTAGGTGTTAGTATTTGCATTTGCATTACACGGTGTAGAATGTTTTATTATTTTTACTCACTTTATGTTGATTTAATTCATTGCAATTTCTTTCTATTTGTATAGTTCATCATATTTTTACACACTGTTGCCCATGAAGTTGGAATCAATTTGTTTTGTGACATAGTTTGTTGTTATTTACGTAGTTGTTTGTTATACATAGTTCTTTGATCTGGTGTAAATATTACATACTGAGTCCCAGATACACTTTATATATCAAGAATAAATCCCATTTCACGAGAAGAGTTAAAACTATTTATTACAACTTTATGGTCTACAGTGTATTTGACCAAGTGCACCTTCTTTTAGCATGTTCAAGTGATTGGTTTAGGTGTTGCACTAAATTTGTTCTATGTGTGTTGTGGAATGTTTTATTGTACATTCTTGTGTATTTATACGCATCCTATTGATTTAATTCATTCATCATATCATTTAGTATTGTAAGTTTAATTTTACAGCAGAATTACAACTTACTTTTCATTTTGTAGATATATTTTGCTGATGATACTTTTACTTATTGTTTTCAAAGCAAAACATAAGCAATTTCACATGACGGAGCCAGATTATTTTCCCCACATATATAACTTAATAAATTCAAAATCAAGTCTAGTTCTGCAGATTTGACAGGCTACATACCTAAAGTAACTTCTGAATGTCGAAATGTTGCTTCTTTTTATATGCAGATAAACATGAGCTCAAAACAAGAGTCGGTCTGATTCAAATGAGGAAAAATACAACCACATCTGGGTAATTGGGTGAATTTGTGGTTGACGTCTAGCTGAATTATGGTCCACATGTGGCCAGCATTTGGCCACCCATGAAACATTTTTCCACGCAGTATGTGATCCAGATGAGAGCTGTATATGTAATAGAAAGTAGTCACTTTTACCATATACAGTACAGTACTTGTACATGATCCTTTTAATCTGTACATACTGTTATCAAATATGTACATGGATACTGCTTAGATTAGGTATAAATTAATGAGGATTTGTCAGAAGACAGCCTACATGATCCAATTTCTTATAGTGGATTTTGTTTGCAGATGGCGTTCAAGCGGAATAATTTTGTACTCTTTTATTTTGAAGGATGAATGTGCAGTATCAGGAGTTTCTCAGTGTAAAGTGTAACATCTTGACGAAGCCACTTAATGTTTCAGGTTGTGTTATGTTTCTATTTGGATGATGAAGAGTCATGCGCTTGATCAAACAAAGTAATGATGAACAGTGTCGTGATGGAACTAAGCACATTTAGGTATTATACTTGAGTGTTTACATTCAGTGTATCTTATTACTTCGACACCACTACATCTCAGTTGCAACCATTATATGTTTTACTCCTTTACATTGTCTGAGAGCTTTAGTTTCTTCATCTTCATCTCCTTCAAATCTTCAAATGTGTTTTTTATGAACATATTTCCATTGTCTTTTTTTTCTAATTCTAGATAAAGTCTTGGATTTGATCCAACATATACTGTTACAAAGCTCACAAAAAGCTGATATTTATCTCAGGATGATAATCCAACCATGATTATCCTGATGAAAATGATGTATTTCTGTACATTAAAGCAACAACAAAGACAAAGTAGTTAAAATGAGCCCAGTCTTAAACATATACAGGATTAAAATGGATCTAAAACATAGCAACACAATGACTCAGACTGTTTTACTGCATAATGACCACTTTCACTTTAGATACTTAAGCTTAAGTGGCTTTGATGGAAGAATATTTACCTTACTAGTACTTTTACTTAAAAATCTGAATACCTCTCCTCTACTCACAGACCTACTTGATCAGTATGAGTAATTATCCTGGTCTCTGTTCTTTCTTGTCTTTGCTTTTTTTTTTTTTTTCATTTTCCTCCCTGATTAATTGTAGAAGGTCAAACATGGCGTCCCATAGGACTGAAGCTCCTTTTTAAGACAGGAAATATGATTCTGCCTGTTTAATGGTTGTTTCAGTTTCACTTTTAGATAACTTTTCCTTTCTTTTCAATTAAGACTCTGTTGTGGATTTCGTTTTACTTTTGTTTTCTGGGCAGTTACTATTTGTGGTGTTTGCTCAAATGTCCTTCTACCTCCTGTGATGGATCAGCAAACCTATTTCAAGCAATGATGTCAAACAGCTAGTAGTGTTTCACATTATTACAACAAGTACATTCATTTTAGGTAGTTCAATGGAAATCGGAGGGGAGTTTTTCCTGGACTGACCAGGAATGTTTGCTCTGATTTATGATTGGATTTCCTAACCAGTGGGATGGAACTTCAGTTATTCTGATACAAATAGTTTAGATTCTGTAAGTCGTCGGGAAAGAAGATAAATGCGGCTACATGTGTGATACATTATGTGAGTGGGTTTTAAAAGGTAAAAACAGTTTCAACAGTAAAGTTTTAAGAACTGCCAAGAGCCTTTAAGTCTGAAAGTTATGTGTAATAATATCAGGGGAAAAAAAACAAAAAAAATTGCAGTTTTGTAAATATCATAATTGACGATGCAAGTGTTATTAGTGATTTAACATTTCAACCTATATTAGTAAATAAGACTAAAATGAAGGCATGGATTTGATCATTTTCACTACATCTTTCGTTTACAAGTGACACAGAAACTTTATACAGTTTTTGCATTTTTTGGTTAGTTAATGCTGATATATTCACATAGACATGGACAAAAAAGAAGATTAAATACACTGAATATCTGAAGATATAAATATTGTGTCTGCTTATCCATACACATTGAAACCACATATTGAAATGACTAAATATGAATAAATGTCAGCATCAGATTAAATGTGCTGGACATATCATAAATAAATAAATAGATTTCAATTAGAACTATAATCGAATTAAATAGCATTAGTTTAACAGGAGGATAATGACTGATGCAAAAACCTTTTAATACTAAACAGATGAGTGGACTTGCTTCCTGTTACTGTCTGGATCAAATAAGCTCTTTCATGCACATATACAAAACGACCACTAGAGGGAAGCAATCATAACATAATCAAACTGCCTCTGGCTTGAACAAAAGTGACTTTCATGCTGTACAGGCAGGTGAATATTAAAGTTACAACTATACTAATCATACACTTAGATCTAGTTAGTTTTACACCAGTAGTAAAAGTGCTAATTAATGTCAGCACTTTGGTCCACTGTGGTTGTTTTAAACTGCTTTATAAATAAAGTTGGATTGGTCATCTCTGGACAATGTGAACTGTAAACATGGCATTATTCAATAATTCAGTATTTTTCTCTCTACGCACCAATAACGACCAACATAGGTGTTGTCTTGAAATGTCACTCATGTCATATTACCTTTTCTGACTGAAAAATCTAGTCCAAAATAGCTGTATAATATTGCATAAAAACCATAAACCTGATGTTTTCACAGCTGAGTACCGCATGAAAAACAGGCATAAATACTGAATTTTCATTGCCTGTTTCCACTACAAAACATGCATTTGATAGACTATTTGGGATTATGCCAAAGTAAAATCACATTTGTGTATTGAACATTATCAAGAGGTTCAATATTGTGGCTCGTTGATGTGTTTTTAATGACATTTATGGATCTCTGTGGCACAGGCCAATCTACAAGGCTTTGATAACACAAATAATCATTATGAGTAGAACCAAATGTGTGTTTTTCTTAAAATATATATCATTTTACAATTGTTGACAAGGCAATGTTCCCACATAGGATGGAAAATAAACATGGGATTTGTTTCCACATTAAGTTTTAATATTAAATACCAACAAATCAACATAAACAATTACTGAGCAAAATATGAAAAACTTTCTACAGTGAACATGGGTCAGTTAAGGTTAAGGGCTTAGACAATCAATCATACAGACAGTGTGTATATAAACCAATCAAAGCATTTGTATTGGACTGGTATCATCTATATAAAGCCTGTTTCTATCCAATTAACAGAAGAGATACTAATCCATTTCTGTCTGGGTTCACCAGTTGCCAACACGAACAATTTCAGGAGCAAATAGACATCTGAAGAACGCTCTATTCATACAGCCCACGCCGTCACAACACAATAAGAATAACTTTATATAAACATTTTAGATCTACTGACAAACTACATCACTGATGCCACTTGTTACATACCAATGCAGACACCTTTTTTTTTTTTTTGGATACGCATACGAATATTGATTAAAAAATACTGTTTGACATAATATAACTTTAATATAAAATGTCACAGTCTGGTCAGAGACACATTGTCACCAGATACAGGAGACTTTTTCTCAGAACAGAGCCTACATAATATCCATCACCTATTTTAACCACCACCCACTGTTCTTCTGACCCTCGTGACCCCCAAGGCACTCCTCCCATCCCACCTCCAGCTTTTCTCACACATTTCACACACATCTCAGGCTCTCAGGTGTTTCTGAAGTCGGTTCAGAGCATCTTCGACGATGTCCAGGTCATACCGGATGTCCTTCACCATGCTGTTGATGCTGGTGGTGTCTTTAAGGACGTCCACACTCTGAGTGTACGGGTTGTAGCGAACTGTGAACGGACGGCGGATGGTCTTGGCAAACTCCCTGAGAACACAGAGGAGGCATTTATATCAAAATTACAGCATCATTTTGATTTTTAATGTCAGGCTTCAAAAAGTTCATGGAAAAATAACATACAGGCGTGGAAAAAAATTATTAGACCACCTTTGTTTTCTTCAATTTCTTGTTCATTTTAATGCCTGGTACAACTAAAGGTGCATTTGTTTGGACAAATATAATAATAACAACAGAAATAGCTCATAATAGTTTAATTTCAGAACTGATATCTATGCATTTTCCATGTTTTCTTGATAATGACAAAAATCACTCTTGTTCTTACATCAATATCTACTGACAAAAACAGTGCTTTTAGACATACCATGTTTTCTTTTCTGTCTGTTTTAGTCACATGACACACACAGGAGTTCATACTTGATTACATAACCACTGTTTTTGATGACTTTTAATGGTCTAATCATTTTTTCCATGACTGTAACTGATGTGTTTTAAATCGCAGTTTAACACAGACGGACTTAAAAGCTAGTATCAACACTTGCAGAACTGTATTGATATGTTTAAAAAATAAACATCTTAACTTAAACCTGTTTTTCCAACTGTCCCTTTTCCACTAACTTTTTAAAGCCCCCTCGTATATATGTCAAAAGAGTGTGTTTCTATCTGAAAAGTCCATACTTTTGGAGAAACATAACTTTATATGTCCTGCACAGACCTGTAACATCATGTGTAGATTGGTTTGATAGTCATGATGGTTGACATAAAGTTTCATTTACAATACATGCTACAATTTGGTGATGTGTGGTTGATGCTTTACAACAGTATTTCCTTATACTATAGAGTTTTACTGACCTCATCTTGTTCTTGGCCTCTTCAAAACTTTCAGAAACAAAGTAGACGTCTTGGAATGTTGTTATCTTACACTCCTGATTACAGGTCACACAGGGATCAAATGGAAGGATGATGGATTTTCCAGACAGTGCATGCTAATACAAGAAAATGACAAATCATAATCACATATGAGTGTAAAATACTATTGATATTTTAGAAAATTAGGTGTTTTGGCTCTCATTCACCATCACATTATGTTGTAATTTAACCAACAACTGGTCTAATTGCTTTAGATCATGGGTGTCAAACTCATTTTAGTTCAGGGGCCATTTCATTTAAAGTGGTTAGAATCAGTAAAATAATAGTATGATAACCTATAAATGCTGTCAACCCCAAACTTTTCCTTGTGTTTTAGACTGAAAAAAGTAAAATTGCATTTAAATGTTTACATTTATAAGCTATTATTTAAAAAACTGAACATGAACAACCTGGAATTTATTAAGAAGTACAATTTGAACAACATTATGCCTCAGTTTTTCATTTATACATATGCATGACAAATGACAGATCACAGTGGATCTACTAAGACATAAAACACTTAGTAACAGGCATAATGTTATTAGAATTGCACTTACTTTTCTTAAGATATTTCAGGTTTTGCATGGGTGCTCATGCTATTCATGTTAAAATTAAGCATTTTCATGTGGTTTTTCAACACTTAAATAAATAGAAAAAATTGGAGTTGTTATTATTTATAGATTATCATGATAGTATTGTACTGATCTGACTCATTTGAGATCAAATTGGGTTGTATGTGGCCCCTGAACTAAAATGACCATTCACCCTTAATATCTTCAGTGTAATGTTAGTATTTCATAAATGTACACCCCCTGCTCTAGATGCACATTAATACTAATGAAATATATCCTGATATAAGGACTCAAGAAAAGTGGTAGAAATGGTCTGTTTATACAACAGAATAAGGACGATCTTATTGATAACAACACTGGCGTATATGATCTTTTACTTTCAAGGTTGTTTTTTTTTTTGTCTTCCTTCTGTATATCCATATCTGCTACATGTTCTTCAAAAAAGAAACAATGAAAAGAAAGTGTTTAAAAAAAGATAAAGAAATCCTGATACAGAAATAGTTAAGTTTGTACTGTATGAAGCTGACATTTATTGTCGATTTTACCGTTAGTTCACTGACGGAGGAGAGGAGTCCAGCTCCATAGGCTCTCAGTTTACCGTCCTGCTTACACAGACCAAACTCCACCGTGAAGAAGTAACACTGGAACAGAACGAGGTTTCATTTTAACGTCATGTTCTTTTACGCACAGGGGGAGAACATAAGCAGCCTGAAAGAACTCATGAGGGATGCTGAAAATAAAAGTAATATAGTCAGAGTTCATATAGGTTATATATTAATCACAAGTTTTGTTTAGATAAAGGAACCATGCTGAAAATGTACATAAAAGTATATGTAAGGAACTGTATGCACAAGCTCATTTTTATAAATTAGTCCATAAAGACCCAAACAGCCAGTGGTGACCAGAACCACCTACTGATCTGAACTGTTAAACACCTTTTATTTAGTTTTCATTTGTATCAGACACATAATCAGTTAAGCATTAAGTCATCAGATGACTGAAATACCTGTTGATTCACTAATCATATCAATACGAAATGCAGTTTGTCATCTTTTTATGATAATCAGATATGACCCATTTGGGCATTCAGAGGCTTCATAGTGAACGTCTGAACACCGTCATCTTCTACATCAATGATTCCAGTAAAACCCATGGAGTTGGATCAATGACAGTGGATGGACACATTTATTTTACGTTCAGTTAATGATATATTTTGTTGAAAAAGTCTTTTTTTTTCAGTTTTTCTCTATTTTGATGTAAGTTTGGGTGAACATCTCCATAATCAGTGAATTAAATATAAGAAAACATGTGATTTACACTGAAATATGTAAAACAGAGGGGATAATATTATCATAAATGGTGATAAATCACTTAAAAGATGGTTAAATATTAAGAAAAATGAATCTGGGAACTGCCACAAATATAGCACTGGGTCTTCATGGGTTAAAGTTAATGTGAGGATACAGGATACCATCACTACTATAATATTTATATACTGTACACTAATGACACACTATTCATCAGTTGCATTAATTGTAAGTAAGTAAGTTTAATTTATATAGCACATTTAAAACAGTTAGAACTGGCCAAAGTGCTGTACAGTGTCACTTAAGAGGCTAGAATTAAAAGTAAATAAAATAGAGAAAAAAACAACAACCTAAGAGTACCATCAGCAAATATACATTTTCAATCAGCAAAATTAAAATACATAAAATACAAAAGGCATTCCAATTACCATATTTCTTCACTACATTAAAAAACAAACAAACTGAAAACAGTGTTCTTTCTGTGTTCACAAGCTGTTCTTTTCAGATGAACAGTATACTGATATAAACCTCAGCTTATTTATGGTGTGTGAAAGTGACAGGCACTGATAGTATTTGAGATATGACATCGAACAGCACATTTGTCTTGTTAGATTGCGAGAACAGGGATACTAATATCACTGCCTCCGAAACAGGAGCTTCAATCTAAGATGATAATTTTAGACACCAGTTGAGCTCTACAGTCCCACTGTGTGTGTGTGTGTGTGTGTGTGTGTGTGTGTGTGTACAGTGTGAGGTCGAGGATCGCTCATGCAATGGGAACATAAATCTCTTTAAATAGACACTTATGGGCATGTGGAAATCAGTACGTCACAGCCTCCTAAGCAGAAATGATGTTGTGTGATGATGGATGACTTTTGTCTTTCTTTAATAAATAAGACATAGAGGTCATATATGGATGAACAGTTCTGAGTTCCGTTCATTATGTAGAGTGAACATTATGAAAAGTAGCCTAATCAATGAAAGTATAATGGTCATCAGTTAAATTTAAATCCTGGTCATTTATCACGTCATTAAACTTGTACAAAAGCAAGAATTTTTCTAAGGAGATGCTGTATATAAATCAAAATCTGATTATAAATGAACAAATATATACCTAAAATATGTTTATAATATATAATAAATATATATTACAGAAATAACTGTCCCTTTGGCTCACCACTCAGGGGAACTGTTCATTTTCATGGAACTGTTCATTTTCATTATTATATCATTAACATCAACCACACTATTATTATTCAACCACCCAAAAAATTTAAACTCAATTTTCAATCACTGACAATAATGTTTAAGGCAAAAATAACTATAAATATAACCAATAATGTTGTTGTTATTGTTTTATTATTCCTTTTTTCTTGGTTGACTATTTTCCTTGGAGTAATGTTAGGAGGCTGAAATATTTGTAGCACCTAAGGATTTAGGAAAAAGGAGTGGGATTAAAGAAGAATAAGGTGTAAATAACACCAAATTGTATTGTATAGTATTTCTTTTGTGTGTGTGTGTGTGTGTGTGTGTGTGTGTGTGTGTGTGTGTGTGTGTGATAGAATACATTTCTTTTTTTCTGGTGATGCATTTGTTTTTGTTGGTGTTTATATATGTTTTTTTTTTCCGTGTCATTCATTAAAACATTAGTAAATAAACAAGTTAAATACATGAACTTACTGTGATGCATCATATTCTTTAAAGCCACCATATGTATATAGCATCACAGTTATCTGTGCAAAGTTATTATTTCATGAGCTTAGAGAAACTGGCCTGTTGTCAAATGAAAATGTATATTTAAGGACTGATTTTTAACTTATGAAAGAGGAAAGTGTGAAACTAAACCCACACTTGATCCTTCATTTTATCCCAAACATTCATTTTTTATTTAGAAGTTTAGATTAGAGGTTTTGTTTTTGAGAGGAGTAAAAAGTACAATAATAATAATAATAATAATAATAATAAAAATAATAATAATAATGATAAAATAGCTTAACTTTTAACGTGTGCCTCTGAAATGTAATGTAATACAAGTAAAACGTTGCATAAACTGGAAATACCTCAATGAACGACAACATATTTTTAACCAATAGAAACGATATTTGTCTGCGTGTGTGTTTTCTCACTGTGGCCAGTTTCTGTACGGCGTCATCTGAGGCTCCCAGCGATGCCAAACCGATCTCCTGGGAGAACTGGGCGAAAGTAGGATCAGCGAGGAGGGGGACGTGGCCCAGAAGCTCATGGCACGTATCTCTGTATTAATCAGACACACACATATAAACATTGATCGGCAGAACTCACTAACGTTGGTGGTGCTATTGAATGAATGTGTTTGTGGATGTCTCAGTATAAGTATGTAAACTCACGGTTCAGGAGTGTACAGAGGTTCAGAGCTGTGGCGGATGTATTGGGTGCAGTGGAAGACTCTGAAGGCCAGACCTGCTAGGAAGTCTCTGGGTGAAAGGTATCCTGCCACCGGCCTTATGATGAACCCAGAGCGCTCTGCGTCAACACACACATAAGAAGACCACCAGGTAAGGTTGTAAGAAAAGTCCAAATATCAGAATGGAATACACTGTACACTCATTAACCACTTCAAATTTGACAGTATTCAATCTAAGCAACATGTATTATCACTAAAACACAATTAAATATGACACTTACTTAACTCATAAAGACCCAGTGTTACTTTTGTGGAAATCCCAAATGAATTTAATTTAATCTATCATCCTTTATTACAATGTTATCCTCTGTATTTGGCAAAAATCAGGTATGAATGTACTGATCATATAGATTTCCATAAAAATTCAGATTAAAGCTGAGAGTTATTATATCAGAAACAGAGAAAACAGACTTTTCCAGAAAAAATATCATTATGTATCAATAACTGAATGTAAAAATACACATGTCCATCCACTGTCTTTGATCAGACTTCATGGGTTTTACTGGTGAATCAATGTTGTAAAAGATGATGTTGTTTCCACATTCATTTTTCAATTTTATGTGAAGTGTTTATTAAATCGAACAAAATTTCAGTACAAATGCATTTATTTTGCGAAGGTAATTTAGCTTTATTAATCGCTTATGTATCATTATCTACATGGGATTAGCTATTCACAGTACATTTTAATTACTACTTAACAATTTTCAATCTATTCATTAACATTGTTTTACTTTGTCATAATTCTTTCAAGCAACTTGTTTGTTTTTGTTTTTTTTTTTTCAGACCAAAAATTAAAGAAACTGCTACAAAATAACCAATGTTCTGCAAATGTTCAGCAGTAAATACAGACAACGTTGGCTTGTTCTTACTGATGAATTACCTTTGAGGAAGTGGGAGATGTCTTGCAGCTGGGGGATGTTGTTTTCATTGTAGTTACAGTGTTTTGTGAGCAGAGGGAGGTTTTTGAGATGCTCTTTGCAGGCATGACTGGGGTAAAGCTTGTTGAGCTCCCTGAACACCACGCCCCAGGTCCGCACCTCCTCTTCTGTGAAGTCAATGTAGGGAATAGGCTCCCCACTGACAGCAAACAGAAAGGGTTGGATGAGTCAGAATAATGGGACAACACATGACAGTTCATGAATAATTAATTTCTCTTTGTCTACATGCGCTTCACAACCTGTACATACAGTATGTTCTACGCAACAACATCTTTCCTTTAACTCTGAGTTCTAATAATGAAAGAGCCACAGAGGAGGAACGCGTCTTACAGGACAGGCGGACATTTGCATAGATATTACACACAAAAATATTTATTCCTATTTTATGCACAGGCAGTGAGTCATGAGAATATATTTGTGTGATAAAAAAGAAAAAAAAAACAAAACAAAAAAAAAAATTGTGTGATATTATGAAACACCATGAAACATTATTTTGCAATGCAAATGAGTTTTTTTTGTCACTAAATCTCAGCTTTTATTGAAGGTATTGCAGTGGCATTATAATGGTTTGTTTTGCTGCTGTTCCATTTTACCAATTATTCAGAGGGCTTTCGCAAAAGTTCTTCAACTGTTCTGTTGTAAAGACAGCACAGTCATAACCTACCAAAACTCATATATTTTGTCAGTATCCATTAGACCAGGGGTGTCAAACTAAGGTCCTCGAAGGCCGGTATCCTGCATGTTTTAGATTTTTCTCTCTTCCAGAACACCTGGAAGCCATTATGTCATTATCAGGCTTCGGCAGAGCATGATGATGAGGTGATCTATAATTGAACCAGATGTGTTGAAAGAGGGGAATATCTAAAACATGCAGGATACTGGCCTTCGAGGACCGGAGTTTGACACCTGTACATTAGACAATACTAGGGCTAAGATGGTAGCAAAATGACAGGATCTGTAAACTCCCATTCTATTCAGAGTTACGTATATAGTTAACTGTTTTTCTTTCGTTCTTTTTTTTTATTCTGGGCACTTTAGAGATTTAAACAAAATCCTGTTACACTGTATTACTTGTGTTCTGCAATGACACTGATCGCTATTCTATTCTTTGGTTTGATTGGATTTGATTCAATTCAGTTTGATTGAATTTGTTTGTGTTCTGTTCTAAAATACAGTTTTCGATTTAATGTCAGGGTTCCTGCTGGGTCTTAAGAAATTCTAAAGAGTCTTGAGTTTACAAATCTGCATTAATTTCCTTAAAAAGCCTTTAAAATGTATTACATTTGATATGGAAACTCTTAAGTTATGTTGACATAACCTTCTTGGCTGTGTTGTGTTTACACGTGTGTGTTAAATGTCAAAGCTGCAGAGTAAGTAACGTTAGTCGACTCACTTCCACCTGTTCCAACCCGACAATTTACATTGAAATTAGGAACCAATTATCAGTAACTTTCCTTCCCTCAATGAGAAATGACGAGGAACGGAAATCAAGATATTGGAGGAAATTAATACATTTTCCTAAATTGTAGGAGTCTCAATTTTTTGCCAGTATGGCTGTGAAATAGGCATTAAATTCTGTTCTAAGTAGTTCTAAAAACTCTTAAATTTAGCTTGTAGAAACCAGTAGGAACCATTTAATATAATTCTATCATTTAGGTAAGTCTTTTATAACAAAGCAAAATAAAACCATGTGAAATATCTCAGCCAGAAGAATGTTAGAACTTACTGTTTGTAGCTCATAGCCAAATCAGCAAAATATTTTCTTCGTTTACGGTATATGTTGTCTTTAAATCCCTGCAAAAACACAGTGACAACAGTCATGATCAAAATCCTGTATTTTTATCTTGACTTCCATCAGTATTGTGTCTGTACATACCGGGTGATCTGCGTCTAATTCAGAACCGTACATCAAAACCCGGTTGGCGCACAAATCCAAATCAGAGATCTTTGTGGGAAACCAGGGCCCATCAGTTGTATCTAAAACAATTAGTTTGACTCTTTTCAGTTTGCATATATCAATGGGTGTCGACTTTTTTTTTTTTTTTTCTATTAAGGTTTCATTCATGGGTATAAACAGTGTGACCTACCATCATCAGGAACAGCAGAGTTGTCTGACTGCTCAATATCGACAATATCAGTGTGTTTCCTCAGCAGCTGAGTCAGTTCTTTGAGCTGTTCATGGTTACTATCACAGTCCACAAAGATCTCAAAGTCTGAGTTCCTTCGTCTGGATTTACGGGACTCGATATGAACTAAATTGACATGTTTATCCTGTAAATAGAGAGTTTAACATAAGACAACATGAACAAGACAAGAATCACAATGTCAGTTTTTAATGGAAAACGTCTAAAGGTACATATTTTAACACATTTTAAAAAAACAGTTAAATTGAATGCCTACTTGGAAAAGCTTCAGTGCCTCCACAAGACCTCCAACTTCATTTTTTAGCGCAAACATTATGGTTGCACCCCTCTCGGAGCCTGACGTCCTTCCACTGAAGGCGCTCCTGTTGTCCCATTTCTCATCAATTTTACTGATTGTGACTTTATTCATCTATAACAGTCAAATGAAAATTTTAGATGAGAACTATTTGTAAAGGTTTTAAGACAACACCCTCAGCAGGTCACCGGGGCTATGCCTCAATTATCTGCTTAGGCTTTAATAACGTATGAGCAACAATGTCATTCAGGCATGGGGCAGCTTTAATGTTAGTCTGATTCTAATCCCAGTGTACAGTACCAGATTAGGAATAAGTCCAACCAGCTCCTAACATGTATCCTTACAACGTTTCTCTGTTAACTAGATCAAATAAAGTAGCTTCATGATCATTCAGTGAACATTTTGAGGGAAATTACACTTTTAAGGCACCGATTCTGTTGTTTAATAATAAAAACCTATCATATTAATCTGTATGAAGTCACTGTACAAAATAAAAATACATAAAAAGCTAATTTCACTTTATTTTTTGGTGCTATTCCTAAAATAAAGAGAGTAACTTTATGATCCTTCATTGAAATATTTTGCAGGAAATGACTCACATAAAAAGCTGCCTGATTTATAATAAATATAAATAATATGAGCCAGGAAGAAGGTAATAAACAAAGTAAATATTAAACCATTTTTACTTTATTTTATTCTTTCTGTTAAAATTAGAGCCCAGCTAGATTAAAATAAATTCATTTTTTCCACAATGAACTCAATATATACTTTGGTTTACTGAAATGAAAGGACATTTGGGTCAAAATTGCCCCAAACACTGTGTTCTCAGTTGTATTAACCCAAAATCAACACATAATAAATACACGTTCTTTTAATAAATCCAGATTTATAGAAATAATTTGATAGATTTGCTCAACCAACCTAGAAATATACACAACTTTCCGATCGAAAAGTTCAGCTCGAAGTAACAGATTTGTAAAAATAATGATAAAAACAATGCCTTTCCTTGGTAAACATGTACATATAGTTAATACATACCGCATTGTTGAGCTCTGTCTCCTCATAAACAGTGTCAAAAGACCTGCCCCTGCGTGGCCCGTGTTCATCCGACTTCTTAGCGTACATACTGGAATGAAAGACAACTGGACGACTTTCTGAAAGAATGACAACCTGTCACTACCCTGCAGACAACAGTAGTACACTGGTAGATTATCTGCAGTATGCGCTGGAAGCTATACTGTCTCACAGAGTAAAATGGTGTAGTATTTATATTGCCATGGCAGAGGGGAGGGTGCATGCTGAGAGGGAACAGTCAATTGTTTTAGCAAGAGAGTGATTAGGAACAGGGTGATGATTAAGAAAAGGGCTGGTGTCACGTGGCCTGACATGCACACTAAAGAAGCTCATTTCAGTCTGGCATCTGAAGGATAATGTACTTTCTACCATACAGGATTTGACCGTAAATAAGTAAAAATTTAATTACTTAATGAATAATAATTAAAAAAATCTTCTAGTCCTCTACTGTGACCGAGATAAAACACAGTAACAACAAGAAGCAGGATTTAAAAGTGAATCTACTGTGTATCAGACTGAAGTTTTCAACAAAATAATGTAAAATATGAATAATTATTGAGTTGAATTTCAGCTACAAAGACAAGAAACACATTCATTAATTTTTAAAACTGTCTGAAAGTCACGCCTGAAGAGAAGTGAACTGAAAGTAAACATAGGAACAAAACCAATTTGCTGTTATTATTTTTCTTTTATTGCCCTTCAGTTCTATCAAATTAACCAGAATTTGACTTGTGCATCTGATATATATATATTTTTAATTATCTTTTACTGTTAGAATTTCATTGATATAGTTCTGACATTTTTAAAGCAGTGAAAAACGTCATAAATGTTAAACCTAATTTGATTAATTTGACTAAAATACACTTATACACACACGCTCTACTGATTTTAGTACATTTAAGCGTTTCAGGGATCACAAATGACTTATGTGTGGAATTGGCTTATGATGTTTACATCGTCAGAGCTGTATGATTTCATGTCATGAAATGGGACATAAATGTGGGTCAAACTGTAGCTGGATGATAGGAGTGCTACATAAGGGTTAAATTACCTCATTTCCTATAGTATTGTGTCATTTATAGGTGTGAGGGAGGCTCATAAGTCATGAAAAGCATGGATTGGTCAAGTTTTTTTTTTTTTTTATTTTCCTGGAAGTGTAATTGAACAGTAGTGATAAATGTAGTAAACGCTGCATGTTCTGATAATTATGTGCAACCAGCCTGTTTACAAGCTCTCACAGTAGGAGTAGGTTTGTCCTCTTGTAAAAAACACTAATCCTTGACTCAGACATTTTCACTGAATGGATAAGGGTTGATCTAACCTCCAGTCGATGGCCTTTTGTTTTGTCTGCACCATCTAAGATTCAAAACCTTCACTTTTACGTGCACACAATTAAAGCAGTTTATTATTTAGTTTTTGTTGAAGTAAAAGGGGGATATAAAACCATGTCTGCTTCAAGTTGTAACCAGTATCAGGACTCCAGTGGTGCGCATGACTAAGACTGGAGATTTGCCTGAGAGATTTGCTCTCACACGTCAAATGTGGGATTCTTATGACGGTGAGGAACTGCGGACATGACGTACCTCGGAATGCATTACGGGAATTACCGGCAGGGGGGCAGACCACAGACAATACCGAATGATCACAGTGGAAAACTGGGACACAAATGTTTCATGAAGAATAGAACACATTAATCAGGAAAATAAACATTATATACTATTTTAACTGTTTCATATATTGATAGACATATTCACTGTAAGTGATATTAATGAATCCTACTTTTTTTTTTGGTTAACTACTTATATTTAACTAAAGCAAACTTATAACTTTATGATTACTTTTTGTATTAAATGTGTTAAAACAGTAAATAAAATGGAACAAATGTAAAACTAACATTGTGTGGTAATGCTCGAGGCCTTTTCCGATTACTGAAATATTGAATATATTGTTGAATTTCTGGCGCTGAAAGGTGTATTTGTCTAAGCATATAGCCATTTATCGTGGCTGATATACATAGTTTTTTTTGGGGGGGGGGGTTTGGAAAAAAAAGAATGTATTCAGATGTAACCTCCTTTAAATCACCACCAAATTATTTACCAACAGTACTAATTACACATTCTTTTATATGTCTAAAGTGAAAGAAAGTTCCTCCTTTTTTCCTTAGTATTATACAGTTGTGGCCAAAACTGTTAGAACAACTAACAAATCTAAAAATCTTGATTTTGATTTTTTTTTTTTTTTTTTACTCCAAAACATGATTTCATTTCATAATATTCATGAAACATACAAATGGATGCTCTGATCAGTCAGATGCAGTGAGTAGCAGCTGTTTTTATCCACTTTTAACTTTAATATTTCCCAAAATTAACAGAATAGGCCTTGTACATGCAACAGAATCACACAGCTGTGTCCTAAGACTCACGCCACCATCTATTTAACCACAATCACACCTGAGTATGATTAAATTAAATTAAATTACATTAAATTACATGAAATAACACTAAATTACATTAAATTAAATTGATGAAACCTCTTAAATATGCTAAGTGTCCCAATAATTTTTGCCAATAGTGTATGCCATCAGATATAACTGGTTAATTTGCTGAAAACAAAGTCAAAAATAGCACCAATGTAACTGTTTTTAGGTATTTGTGGGACAACAGCTGAAAATATGTCTGGATTAGTGATTTTAATGGTAGGTGTATTTCTTCTTAATTTGAAGAATGGAGCTGAAGTGTCGACATCGTCCATGTCATAACATAAAGGACATTTCTTCCCGTAGTATATTTTTAGCATCAAAAATGTATTTCCAGTAGAAACTGTATTGTACCGTGTGACTGGTAATTATAGCCTTGTCTTTAGGCAGGAGCAGAACACGATGCTCCAGTAAATTTTGTTATGTCCTGTGTGCTTTGTCCCAAAGACCTCAGGAAATTATACGTTTCTTATAGGTTTTAAATGAAAGGCAGCACCTTAACCGCGTTTCCTCTATGTTTTTTCTTGTGCAGAAAACAGCTCTGACTCTAAAGATTCTTTTATTAAAGAGGAATTTCCCCGGTGATTCCAGTTTATGTTTGTATCAGTTTATGTATGTGAATAAAAGTAAAGTTCAGGCACCAGGGGAAAATTCATCCTGCTGCGATGAGATAATCAAAATTATTACCACTTCACCAGGTAGTGGTCATAATGTTATGGCTGATCGGTGTACAGCATCACACACTGCGATGTTTGGTGATGATTTTAGTAATACTGAAGCAAACTTGAAGGCTTACAATATTTTTACCATAACTGAATAAAATATGGGTCAAATCTTGTAAAGAGGATTGAAATCCCAGAGAAACTGCCTTGTTTGAAATGATACGCACTGAACAAAGGCCCACTAATGGCATCATGAACCTCCTGCTACACCCCCCCCCCCCCTGAAAAACTTTGGGAATAGGGAGGGAGTTTGTGCTTCTGTTAATATAATATCATATTGTTAATAATACTCCAACCACTTGCATTTCGACATGGGAGAATCTGCTGCATTTTCTTTGTACTAATAGCCAGTGAGTCTGTAATTATTCATGATTTTTCCCCCTCCTCCTAACCTGTACTTAC
>JAPSES010103622.1:0-18968 GCA_029822895.1 Maxillicosta whitleyi | reverse complement strand
GAGCTGTCCATCTCCACGGTGATGGGGGGCGGGGGTGGGGGGGCTGACTGCGGCATTGCTGGTGGCCCAGGTGGGCAGTGAGGATGCTGATGGTGGCTGGCGGACGTTTGGCAGGGACCTCAGCGGGGGGGTGGAAACTTTTGGAAGTCGGGTGACGGGTGGTCCAAACTGGATCCATCCTTTAACTCTATGGATGATTATTTATGATGATTACTTATCACAGCAGTGGTTTCACTTCATAGTATCCTAATTAAAACAATGATGAGTGCATTTATAAATATATTTTTTCCTTGTATATCTTTATTTTAGTTATGTATAATTATTGTTGTGTTTTTTTTATGTTTATTCATATTTTATGATGTGTAAGAATATTCTTTATGAATAATGAGTGATTTAATTCAACAATTAATTCCCCCTTTGTGGGACTAATTAAGGATTACCTTATCTTTACTTAAAGTGACGCTAAACACTAACGCATGTATTTTGTGCTATACGCAGAATCATACGAGTCAATTTCACAGCAACACATCACTACTGGTGACATCAACGTCACATAAAAATTGCCAAATACATAAAATGACTTGACAGCTTGACTCACTATTTCCTTTATGAAAGTATTTCTGAGCCTTCCATATTTTAAAACATTCTAGTACGACTCTACGTCACAACATCAAAAAACCAAGCCCACCTGTTTGTCAGTCAGATTCTGCCACATTTCATTCATTTTCCATCATGTTGAAGCTGTTTTCTTGCTCTGTTTGCAAACGTTGGACTCATAGAAAAGTGACGAGTTTACCTCTTAACACTGCTGCCATGATAATTGAATATATGTCAGAATGTGAAATAATTAAAACACCAGTTACACTAAAACACAGACTGCAGAAGTGCACTTTTAGTAGGTGAGCTTGGTAGGTTTAAGGGTACTTCACTTCCCACTAAGAAAAGACTCTATGACGTCAAGAAAAACAGTGAAAGTATTCTAAATATAGAACACTTAAGCAGATATGGATTTTTAGGCGTGCCTTTATTAGGTGATGAAACAAGTACAAAAACTCAAAACCAACTCTGAGCCTGACATGGTTCTGCGTTAGTGTTTTACGATTCTGTCAAACAGACGACATTGAACTACTCATGTCTCACACCTACTGGACATTCAGACACTTATCAGCTCTGTCGCCTGTTTCTGATGTTGAAGTGGATTTTATAATCATAGTGGGTGGAGTTACACTTCAAGTATTACTGAAGTACATTTATATTTTTCTGGATTAGTTTTTTCTGTTGATTTAAAGTTATAGTATGTAACATATCTGAAGAAATGAACCTGCACATATAAGTGATTTTTAATATCCAATGTGTGAACGACTTTACCTTAAAGGATTAGTTCCCTTCTTGACGGTTTTTGTCACTTACATCCATTACGACATTATAACAGGCTAGCTTTACCATAATAATCCAAAAGGTGACATTTATGTTCATGCGCCTCAGTCTGTTCTGTTCTACAGCTGCATTAGTATATAACACAAATACTATTAATTTAGAAATGTAACTTACTATTGTTAACAAATGACAAACTCCATCCACAATAAGGCTCAGACATAATGTTAGCATATGGCAGTATCCATATGTTACATATACCTGCTTTCATATTTTAATATTTATGCTTTAATTTTCATTTTACATCATTGGTATCTGTCGGTTTATCAAGTTCACAGACATCCTACCCTCTTCTGATATAAAATGATTATTTGGCAAATGGCTGTTCATTAAAGTGGTCAGACTGTGGTTGAGTGCTTTTATGGGATGGGGTAACATTATCAAACACACTTTTATTTCAGAAATGCTGATAGAACAATACAACAATAGATGTTATAATAAAATGTGGCTGATTTGTTCATTTTGCGAACAGAAGAAGCTTATTTAGCTGCTTTAGGACAAATGATGTTTATCTGTTACTGTCAGTAGTTACTAGTAATAATATGCATCAACAAGATGTTTTGGATACTTTAATTTTGTCAAAAATTATACAGAATACAGAAAATGAAAAAGTTGATTTGACATTTCTTTTTTGACATACATTACATTATGATGTTTGTCGTAATTTTGTCTTTTGTGTTGTGTGTTTTTTTTTCTGTTTATAGGGTCTTTAAAAACACAGCATTTATTTTTCTTTTCTAGACTGTGATCTCAGTTTGGATAGAATGAAACCACATTTATTGTGAAAAGACAAAAATCCAGACACTCACTTGGTTAAAAAGTCCTGAAAGTCTAAAAAGCCTTTTATTTCACAAGGGCCTGTAGATCAGTTCAAAGGGGCTGGAATAAAAAAAAAAAAAAAAAACACCAACGCGTGGCAGTATGAGCCTTCTACAGGATGTTCAAAGCTCATGCCGACACATGTTGGTGTGTATTTGACTCCAGCCCTCATGAACTGATCTACAGGCCTCCGTGAAATAAAGGCTTTTTACATTTACAATATTTTTATTTATTTATTTATTTATTATTTATATATTTATTATTTACAGACATTAAACATTCTACTTAAATGTTCAGTATGTGAGTGGAATCTAGAAATAAAGTCTAAATATAAACTGAATAAAACTCCCTCAGCTCAGTGAATCTGCATTTGTTTTGTGTATTAGTGACATTTTAGTTAAGGGGAGTCTTATTATAATTCTGATTATCCCAAATCCAACCTAATCCTGAACCAGGTCACCAGGACCCTGTTTTGGTTTGGTAAAGGGCCTCATCTGAGCCATGTTTAACAGCGTTTAAGTTGGGTTAAGTGAAGAAAATGTCTAATAATATGTACTCTGGGCATATAATTTAAGTTTAACCCTAACATTAACCCTATTTTAGGATTAGAGTTCCTTGAAAAAGTGGATGGTAAAAGGTTAACTGGTCCACTCTCATAAAATATAACAGGATCAAACCCCAGAAGAACAAAATGTTAGATTCTTTAAGTCAGTTTTACTTTGACATCATGCAGACATACCTACCCATCTGTCCGTTTTCTGAACCGCTTTGTTTACAGTAAGAAATGGACAAAATTGCTAAAGCCCAGTGATTCTTTGTAAAGTGTTCATCCGCAGGAATAACTGTCTGATGTGAGTCACAGAGAGTTCAAGACAGTCTGAATATGTCTGCTTTTGTCTGTAAGCCAGTAGGTGGACCATGAAGAGGTATTTCCTGCTGGAAACTGGTCTGAGTTTAAGATTTAAGGATGAGACTGGAGGTCAGCGTCTGTCTGCTCAGAGAAATCCCAACACTGGACCTCTAGCTCACACCTATCCATTCACACACACACCTTTTATTAAAACCAGGAGAGGGTTTCAGGAACAGTTCAACACTGTGCCACGGTTCTCATCAGCTCTCTGGAACTTTTACCAAGTTTACCATTCAGTTTTCTGTTTCCAAACAAAAGCTCTAAAAATCCACTGCACATTAGACGAGCAGCTGCAAAAATGACAGAACTCAGATGAGATAATGACCAGATATGTACGTGTGTCTGCTGAATGGATAAAGATAATCCGATAGATCATCATATTAACTTAAAAGGCGAAGCGTGATTTGCAAAAAAAAAAAAAAAAACTAACAACAAGGTCACATAAAATACATAAAATTCACTACTACTGAACAAGAATGATCTCCTCTGTGGACGTTCTTCAGTTTGTCCACTAATCTATCCACCAGATCCCATCGCTACTGTGACACTTCCTCTGTTGTTCTTTTTGTCACTTAAAACCACCGAAGCAGAAAACAGGAGTGAAAAAAAACCCCACTCATTTTTAAACAGACCTTCATTGTGCAGTTCTTTCTTGTCCGTCAGAAAACTACATATAATTACAGATCAAACTGATGTTATAACATTAGAATTATGAACTTTCTCTCACTTTTGCCAAATTCCAAAACATTGTCTTTTTAAACTGAAATCAGTGCAGTCATTTGTATTCATGGCCTCAAATTATTCATTCATTCCATCTCCATTCAAAGTAAAAACAGCCTTGTTCTTGGTGACTATAACTGAGCCCTCTTCTTATGCTGATGTGGACTAATGACTTTTGATTGACAGGTGTGAATGATAATTTAGTTGTGGTAACACCTGCACAGGCCATGACAAGATTTTATCACGCAAATATTCCATGACGTTTCCTGTTACTTGAGTCCAAACTGTTCTGACCTGTGTGCATATTACTCAGTTAAAAGACACTATACCGTATGTGGTTTGTCAAGGAGCAGAAGTTACTTTTAGCCACATTTCCTGCACTGGCACTACTGATGGCTTATTACCCCCACCAAGGAGGTTATGTTTTTGCTGGCGTTTGTTTGTCTGTCTGTCTGTCTGTGTGCAACATAACTGAAAAAGTTATGGACGGATTTTGATGAAATTTTCAGGATTTGTTGGCAATGGCACAAGGAAGAAATGATTAACTTTTGGGGGTGATCAGGAAGAAATCCTGGATTCTGGATCACTTTGAAATGTTCATTAACATTGAGGTCAATGGGGCCAAAAATTTTGTTTCCCTGTATCTCAGTTAATTATTGACCAAACCTAATGAAATTTACAGGAAATCTTTGCTCTGAGACAAGGAGCAGATGATTACATTTTGGAGGAGATCCGGATCACTGTGGATCCAGGAATTTTTTTAAAGGATTGTGTATTATTTTTAATTGGCGTTGCTGTGGTAATAATAATAAATGTCCACCAGATGGTTACTCATGTCACTCATGGGGGGGTTGCACTTAGCAGAGGTCTGCGCTCTACTGAGTGCCATTCTAGTTAACCGTGTTATTAACACAATGTTTAATACATTTTAAGACGACATGTGGTTAAATATTGTGTTTTCTGAATAACTGTAGTTCAGTCATGTAACATAGATAAGCCGTAGTTATTTACTCTCATTATAGAGGCATCAACCAGCGACACAGCAGAGGCTGATCACATGACCGGACACTGTGACGCAGGAACACAGTGGGAATATCGGTCCATGTCAGACCACAGCTAGGACATAAACAGGCATTTACCTCTGCACCAACCCTTAATGTGTGACCAGGTAACCCAGTGTTCCCACCGACAACCAGTTCATCTCCAGCTTTATTAGCTACAGGAAGTGGCTAACCGGACGTTCTAACACAAAGTAATAACAGTGGCGTCCCCCGTGTAACCATGGAGAATAGGGTCAATTGGGATGTATTGCGTGAAGGGCCTTACCCAAGGACCTGCCTGAGGATGGATCCGGCCATCTTCCGCATCAAAGTCAGTGGTGTAAACCACTAAGCTACCCATTTGCCTGAGAACAATAATAGTGATAAATCACTTGAGAAAAGTTACACATAGAGGAAAGAAATATTTTGGAAGTGCCGGAAAAGTAGACCTGGGTCTTTAAGGAGAAAGGAAATGTAGCCAGCATTTTTGTTGAGATCTTTTTGTTTTTTTCTAAATATATTTGGCAACTATAAAACAAACCCAGAAGTGGAAAAATAACCTGGTCTGAGTTTTGTGAATTAATTAAGATTTTATTTGTACTTTTAAAAATAATTTTATTTTGACTCCAGTGTTTTTTAGATGCACATCAGTAAAATCTGGTAATATCAGGTGTGATTTTTTTTATATATATATGTCTCTTTTTATACATGTGTACAATCATTTCTGTTATTAAGATGGTGTGGACTTTTGTCCCAGGTTTTTAACAGAAGTTTCCCATTTTATATCAGATTATTTGCTCCTCCACAGCTTCCATCTATGACCACTTGTGGTTCTGAAACACAAATATATTGATTCCCAAAATACCAAAAACTGGTGAAGCTAAGGTGCAGTCATGAACATTTTTATCATACAGTCTAAGGTAGTTTTCAGATGTGTGAACAGACTATTGTTGTGTCACAAAGCCTGTAAAACTTAGTCTGTGTGCCAAAACAAAACAAAACAAAACAAAACAAAACAAAACAAAACAAAACAAAACAAAACAAAACATTGATTCCTTTTTTCCTTTTTTTTTATCTACAAATGCTTGTTATTGAAAAGATCAGTTTTTGCAGGTCTAAGGTAAAACTTTACAATAGTTATTTATTCCTTAAATGCTATAAAACATAAAAAAAAAAAAAGTTATAAGAAAAAACAAAACACTCCAATACAACAAAAGACTGACAACAGAAGAAACACATTGCACATGCATTGATGTCACTTCCATTAACTGTTCGATGAAGCAAAAATAAAAGTTGAATTATCCAGACTCAGAGGATGACAGTTGTTCTGGTGATGAGACTCTGGGTTTGAACATATGTAGGTCTGAGCTGTGTTCAGGTTCAGCTCTTCCTCTCTCCACCATGTACTTCACCTAATTTTCGAGGCCCGCAGTTCCACACAATAAAGTCTCTGTTGTGAGGGGTAATTATTTGGAAAATGGCTGGTGACCACACCTTAGCCTCCTCTGACAGCCCCATTAAATTTGACGTGGGTGTGCTGCGAGGAGGAATAATGATCTGTGTGGCACACGGCTCCACATTTTAACCTGAGGATGTCACTCTTGGTTCTCCACCTTTTAACACATTATTGACAGAGATGTGAATTTGCTTTCTGTCTGTCTTTACGTGGGGATTGTCTAATTCAGGAGGGCTTTGATTTGTAATTCATTACATAACTGCTAAATCAAGAAAGTGGCTAAAGGGGAAATTGAGATTTATTTCAGCGGTGAAGTCGGCTGTGTGTTTTGGACCACATGGCTATTTTCTAAACATGACGGGTGCATGTTGGTCAGGCGAGAGGTGAACAGCAGGCTTTTGTGGCTGGCCATGGGGCTAAGTGTGTTTAGATTTGTGGTTTTCAAATAGGTGACTGGAGCTCAAATGAGACGACGGAGCAGAGCGAACAATCGAACCGAACCTACAGCAACAGATTTCTGTTTCTGAAGCAACAGTTTAACCAGTTAATCACCTGGTCAATTGCGTCATTGTATACATTTCAAAGGTCTAGGAAGGTTTCCCAAGAGCTCTATAATTTATTAACACCAAATCTGAATGTATTCGTAAGACAATCACAGTGATGTCTGCTGCTTTTTGCATAGCTAAGATGAAGAGTTTTTATTGTAAAGTTATTTCCATTTTGGAGAAACTCATACTGGAGGAGACGACCCTAAATAAATAAAGAAAAACACGGTCTATCAAAAGAGGGCATCAGGAGCAAGGAAACATCTCAGGTCTCTAAAAGTGTTTCTTGAAGTCATCATGGTAAATTTTGGATGATGAGCTGAGACTCATCTTCTTCTCGTAGTTTCACTAAAAATGCCCCAATCTAAAACGTACTTTTCTTTGCTTAAACAGAAATCATCATTACTGCTGGGGAATGCATTGTACAGCAACAGAAAGATTTGTCTGGACCTGGTGTGTAACTGCGTCAAATATGCAAACGTCTGGCCCTCTGCTCTCAGGGATAATGTTTTTTCACTTAGTTTTTGGGAGGTTCTTCATCAACGCAGTTCAAATGTAATCAGCCATAAACAATTGGATACACAATACAGAAGTGAATTCCGCAGCATGTCTGTGTTTTTTGTAACTGTTAAACCTCTGTAAACCTTTGCTCTGACACTGACACCTCAGACTCAAACACATTACATCTATTTATCTCTATAACTTTGCACAGACTGCAGCCAAATGTGGCCTAAGTCAGATTTGTACCCATATGTGACCTGCATCCCATCTATTAAAGACAGTTAGAACAGCACAAATCAGATGTGTTTCAAATACGACCCAGGCCACTTTTATATGTGGTCCTAAATCCAATACGTATCTGATATGTTGCAACTTCAGTCTGAAGAGCCGGGTCGCATTTATCTGAACTTTACATCATTGAAATGTTACAAATTCTGCATCCCAGGAGGAAGAGCGGCAGGAAAAACATATTTACTTTAATAAACACAGTGTGTGCCTGTTGGTCACGTATTATGTCAGGACTGCTTTTGTGCATGTGGGTCACTTCAGGGTCGCATTCAGTTCGTACCGAGAACTGACAAAAGTTGCAATGAATGTGTAATATGAACAAGTACACAAAATAATCTCATTTGACCAAAAAAAAAAAATGATTTATGCATTAAGACCTACTGTCTGAACGAAGTCTATCTATAAGTTTTGTCTTTCTATCCCCTCATACATGTACAGTTCTTTTTCTCCAGTACTGCTCACACTTATCTAAAACTCAGTAAGTACACATATTGAAACTCACTAAAATGCAGGAGTCATTTTAATTATACTGATACTAGTTAATCCTTTGGATGAGAGGAACAAACTGTACACTTTTAAGCCTCTTAGCACAAGATTGTCTCAAATTTCAAGACCATGAAATATGGGAACTCCCTACGCTAACAACAAATTACACCAAAATATCAAATTTCAACCTTAGTGCGTTGTTGGTCTTTGTCATTCATCTACCGCTTTGCCAGTTCCTATGACAACAGTCACCCTCTTCTTGCCATTAAACATCAGAACAGCACTTGCTAAAACATAAACACATGCAATTTAAAAAATTTTAAAAATCTCTCTGAATCACTGTATAACAAAAAAACATTATGCTTCTTGACCTCACCGAAGCATGAGATTAGCCCCATATTTAATGATTGTGGAAATTACCAAAAATAGTCATTGCCCCATACAGGGTTAAAGCAGCCCTGGTTCAACAAGTCACAGGTTAACGCGTCATTTCTACTGTAAATAATTATGAGAAAAAGAGACCTAATAGGAGGTACATTTAGTATAATAATATGATTATTTCTATTTTTACATCCAGTTTTCATTGGTTATTACACATATACTACAAACTATCATTACACTATGACTGGGCTGTAATGTAAAGAGCTACCAAAAATACTTTCAATTTTATAAATGCTCATGAAGTTATTTTTTTAAGGAAAAACACAGAAGTTCTGTTGATTGCAGCTTCTACGATGGAGTAATACAACACTTTTCTAATACTTACAATACTATTAAAAAAAATAACATAATTGGTTTTTGGATTGTTAGTTGGATTAAAAAAAATAACTTTACCTTTTGCTGAGGGAAATTAGAACTGGCAGAGGAAACGATTAACTGATTAATCATCAAATACACAAATATCAAATTTTGGGTGGAGTGTCCCTTTAAACCAACACTGACGTATTGATCTTTTCTCCAGTTTTTATGTTTTCGCCGCTGTTTCCAAGCAAACACATAAACACAAAGTTAACTTGGTCCAGAGATCTGACACAAGTGAAACCTCCAGTGACGTTAACATGCAACTCAATCTCACCACCATTAATGAGCTGCTGTGGACGTTAGTGGGGAGGAACGAGCAGGAATGTTAACAGAAACACAGTAACAGCAGGAAGAGGAAACAGTGGCTGCTTCTGAAGCCAAATGGTTTTCTCTCAGGACGACTGTTTTCATTCTGTCTGTAGTGTTGTTATTCAGTTACATACGGTGCTGCTGTGAATTCAGCGAAGGCCGACACATGCTGATACACAAAACTGATAATTGAATATCTCATCCAAATCCTAAATCACATAGTTGTGTCAAGTGATTGTATGTTTACATTGGAGCAGACGGGTACGGCTGCAAAATGTAATCTGGGAATTTTTGTTTAAAGGTTGGTATGGATGGACAGATTTCATGAGATACAGTAAAACAAAAAACCTTTCATTCTTCAGATGCATACCCTCAGTTCCACCCAGAGACAGTAGAATGGACTGCATAGGCAGCAGTTAAAACCTACTGTAGCTCAAAAGTATAACATGTCCTCACATATAGAAAAAAATAGCATTAATTGAATTATTTTGTAGATTTATGGACTAACATCACATCAAATGTGTCCAACAATGTTTATAATATAGACTAGCATATTTACCCGTGGTTCCCCGCACATTCTATATCTTCTAATAGTTCATTCCTTTCCTTTTGTTACTTTCTCGGTAAATTCCACTGGCATTTTCAGTTGAATAACCTCTCAGCTAGCAATGTGGCCCTATTGTTTATCTGTTGCTAGGTAACCCGCTTCAGTGATGATTCTATGATTCTATGCATCGCAACATGATTGCCCATTGGGGGGACATTATATTCCAAAATTACTAAAATATCGGTCCTATCAACTTGACGTTTTCACTCGTCTCTTCTTTGACCAAAAATACATCAGTATCTCAAACCGCAGCAGTCAGTTCTTTCTAGATTTTGTGTGATGTGTGAGACACACACACAAACAAGCAAACACAGACCGAGTCCACTTCCCTTTTATAATCCAGGACTGACTGTCATTTAACTGGAATCATCTCAGTTTTACTAATGCTAATAAATAACATATTTGTGTCCATTTTCATTAGAATGAAATGAGCTCATACATAATGTGAATAATCCTTCAATACATCACCTTAACTGTAAACATGATTTCTGCCTTATACATTAGATTATTATCGAAACACCCAGCTCCCAAGATCCCAAGATACTTCACAAAAGAGATCAAATAAACAAAAGCCCTTTACCTGAGACCAAACTAAAGTGATTACAAATAATGAGCTTCTGCTGTTTAAAAGTTCAATGTTTAGAGAATGAACAGTAACTTGCAGTCGTTTTAATGATGTACAGTTGGAACAGAGTTTATAATAAATCTCACAGAGCTTCTGTGAAGCACAGAGGACATTTTTTATTTTTCTTTGCCGTCAGTCCTGAGGGGCATGCTTCAACAAACAGGTGTGAAAGGTGAAGACATTTCTTTAAATAGAAAGTCAAATCTCGAGGGGCCTAGACCAGGATCTGCTGCATTCATCTGTTTGGACGTCGTATGGGAAACACATCTGGGTGGCATGGACGAGGAGCGGGGAGAAGGTCAGACGGAGGATGACCCTTTACCTCAATGTCTCAAGGGGGACAAAATCCTAAATATAGCAGTCTGTCTACAGGAATGTGTACGTGTCCTGCTGTTTGACAGTCAGTTATACGTCGGTGAGATGTTTGAAGAGTTTAACGAGCCGAGGCGGCTTACAGGAACACTGACAGAAAGTTTTAAAAAGTCTAAGTATGTGAGGCATTCAGAGGAACAAAGGGATGCAGTAATTGTGCATTTTTTACATGCGTCTCTATAAAAAAGGGCTGTTTGTCCATTTGTCCACATTATGTAAAGTCATATTGCAGAACCTGGGAAACAAACGTCTGCATCAAGTCATGGATTAACTGGAAAAATGTAGGAAGTGATCACATAGGACGCATAGAATAATAAAGAATTTACTTTTGTTTTTCTTAATCTCTGCATAAAAACAATGATTCTTGTCAGTTTACTGTAGATTGTGTTAATACTATTATAATTTCCCCATAATTTCAAGGAATAGTTGATATGACGGTAAAATATAACAACATCTGGACTCCTAAGAGTATATGTCATTGTTTTGTTTTGGGTTTGTCTGTACCACAACCATGTCTTAAAAATGTCTCAGTGTGTGGCAACAAAGAGGAGAGTGAGAAACGGTGGGAAAGAGGTGTTGTTTGTGCTTTGACAATGTTTTGAATCTGTGACTATCTTGCACTGCACTTCATGGTTCAGATTTAATCAAAACATGGGAATGAATTAATAAAACTGTGGGAACAAATAATGAAAATGACAGAAATGACTTGTAATGTGTGCCCAAGGATTACTAAAAGAGGAGCTTCAATACATTCTTTCCCTCTACGGCCACTCCAGAGCTCCATAAAATAATGAGTTATTGCACATTTAAAGCCACAAAGAAAGGGAAGTCGGATTGTTTTATTTCCAGTTATGTGACATATTTCTGAATTTGTACGTGACTTTAAATTACAAGCGAGGATTTATACTAACTCCTACACATATTCTGATGATAAAAGCAGCTGACAAATAATTTTCACAACAATCTACCACTTATTTTTACTGACAGAGCAACAATTAAATAAAAACTAATTTATGATGGGAAAACTATGATGAAAATATGCAAAATGTATCAGGAAGAACTATAATGTGAACTCAAATGCACACAACTGAACATACCTGCCAAAACATGACATGCTAACGTCTGAACGAAAGCACATTTTACAGCGACGTCAAAGAAAACAAGCCCTTCATAAACGGTGTGTTCTTGAAATTACATTTACAGATGAATCATTTTGATATTCATGTATGTAGATGAAACAGAAGTGCCAACTTACACACACTATCACACCACATGTCCATTTTTCACATAGTAAAAAAAAAAGATTCCAAAGGTGCTGCAGAGTGTTCAGTTTAGAATAATATACTCAGGTCATAATTACCTCTCTCCAAACTAAGTGTAACTTGCCAAACACATTCCTTAGTAAACACACATTTTTACAGCTGATTTAATTCCTAAATAATTGTTGTTTAAACACATGCACTGTAGTATCTTACATGTCTGCTGTTAACCTCAGCAGCAGGTGAAGGATTTCACCATCTGTCACAGAGGAGTTAAAAGATATATGTTATGAAAACAATTTGGAAAACATCAAACTCAAACCTTTCCGTTGCTTTAAAGTTTTCCCTGTCAACTTCTGGAAATGTGTTGTTCCATAAGTGTCCCTGTGATGTTCAGGTATCTGGCCTGACCTCTGACCCTGTGCCAATTCTGACTTTGTCACTTTAGTTTTGTGCCGTGGTCAGGTTCTTCCACAGAAGGCCAACAGTTGCCAAAAGCAAATGTTTGAGATGTAGAGCATCTGCATTGAGGTAACGTAACCAGGGCAACGAAAAGGTCATTACGTCACCAAACTATGAAACTTTCTGGATCTTCTCAAAGCAGCCCCGAGGAGACAAACAACATGACGTCTTCTCAGTGACATGTTTAACCATCATCAAACCAAAACCACATCATCACAACTGTCAGTCTAGGGCTAATTTTCATGCATTTTTGTGGATACAGATCAGTTACAATTTTTTTCATCCAAATGTCACAGTGTATAAATATCCAGTCTATATTTTAAAACCATAATTCTGGATTATAAATATTTCCTCGTGATCTATTTCAGAGTTCCTCCACCATGTCCACAAGGTGCGGAGATGTCAAACCAAGGCAAACCAATGTTTGGAAAGAAGCAACTTTTGACTAAATGTATTTTGTTGCTTTCCACCTCTGGTTTTCAGAAATGAGAGGAATGATGTCCAGAATCAGGCCCAGCTTGTAAAAAAGATGGAGCCCCAGGTGCTTCAGTCCACTGCAGCATGTCTGTGTCTTCTGGGTGGCATAATAAACACCCAACCACTTTCCTGTGTGTCTGAGTTCTTTGAAGAGCCAGTTTTTGACCTTAAATGGACGTCCATCTGACACAAACCTCCATCTGGATTCCTCCCTCCTCTCAGGGCAGGTAGCCCAGACCTTCAGGCCGGATCCCACAAAGGACCAGATTTAGATTTACAATCACTGGTCTTTGTTTGGACTTTGTGTCTTTTGCAAATAAATGGATTCTCTGGAAAACAGCACCGAACACCTGGACCGAGAAGAATAGGAAAATTCTTCAGACAGGAGACTTTTTGGCACTTTGTTTACCTTTTTTTTTTTTTTTAGCAGATGTGGAAGGAGTTGGTGATACTGTACTGTAGCAGAGTTTAAAGCCCCAAGTTTGGAAAACACAAAGAATTACAGTCAAAGGTCTTGTGAATCTATGAATGGCTATAGGTCACGTCACTTGTTGAACTAAACATAACTGAGGTCTGTCTGTCTTGTGTATAACAATATAAAGGGAAAACAGCCAAGAAGAAATGAAAATCATCGTGTTCGAGGTCCTTTTCCTCAAATAATTTTTTTTCCCTTTAATGGCTTTTCCAGAGCTGCAAGACAGATATGTTTTTTGTTTTGTTTTGCTTGCTTTCATCAGTGGATGGATTTTTCTAAGCCGAGTAAATTTCTATACTTTGGTTATATGAGTTTTGGTGATGTTTCCAGTGGAGTTCCCCAAGGTTTTGTTCATGGCCCACTTCCCTTTTTGTTTTAATAAATAACTGATGATCAGTTTTCAGAGTGAAGATTAAGAAAGACATGTATTCTGCAGGAGCCACTTTGGCCTTGTTTTCATTTTAAAAATGTTTTCTAGAAATACAGCATCGTCTAAAGAAACGTGTGTCTACACAAAAACATTGGATATGCTGTAATATACTGTAAGCGGTACTGTATTGCTGCCACTGTAACACATCAAAAACGGAGATGAAGAAATTTGACGAGCACAAAACAAATACACAAGAAGAAGATTTTAAGGGACTTTAAGGGATTATGTCATCATTTCAGAAAAAAATTCACATGGGTCATAACCTTGGAAGCATAAGAGGAACCTTTGAGATTTGTTCACTCTAGGACTCAAAAATGATGGATTTAACCTTCCAAAACACTGGTTCTACATGAATGAAACACCCCTATGATAAATAAAATAAAATAAAATAAAATAAAATAAAATAAAATAAAATAAAATAAAATAAAATAAAATTAAATTAAATTAAATTAAATTAAATTAAATTGCAGATTTCTGAAACTGGGATCGAAGGCCCACCCCAGTTGGACAGGTTAATTAAACCTTATAGTGTTGTTTTTATTTATTTATTATTTTTAACCATAATTTATGCATGATTTACACATTTACACATATAATTTTTTATTCATCTTTTTCTAAAAGATTTTCATAACTTGTAAAGCATAAATAAAAAAAACTCTACTATTTTACTGCACAAGTAAAAAAAAAAAAAAAAAAAAGAATTAAAATGTAAGTTATTAGACTTTTTTGTGTAATAAAGGTGGCTTGATGTTTCCCAATAAAGACAAAGTAAGAATAAGAGAGCAGGACCTTTAACGAGGACTAAATGTACCTCCTCATTTCCCTCCTCTGGCTGAATTTCAACAAGTAAAAAGATAAATTATACATTAACACTGGCCTCATTTGTCAGCTGTAAAACTTTTCCGTTCCGTTTCTTTCTGCGAGTGCATAAAAATCCGAGCCATGTAAACCAAAAAGCCTTTCAGACACTCAGTGAAACAAACAAAGGAGTCCAGAGATGTGAGGTTGTGGAAAGGTGCAGGGTGTTATTCATTCCTCTCATGTTGATGTTCACACTGGAAGACATTTTAGTATTTGGATAAAAAAAAAAAAAAAAAAGGTGCAGATGACATATAAAACATTCCAGATTATCTTTCTATCACATGCAAACAGGAGCTGCATTTTTCCTCCTCCAGTGTTTTAAAGTTGTCTCATTTTAGACTAAACTGACTACACACACACACACACACACACACACACACACACAGAGATGATGAACTGTCCGATTGATGAGCCTGATTTATTTGTTTGTGTTTGGACTCTCTGTTCTCATGGCTTTTTTTTTTCCACATAAAGCCGTTACACAATCTTGCTCATGGCAGAGTGTGATGTGATCGCCAAATTCGCCCACTGTTGATATTCCTCTGGAAAACAAAGCAGCTACAAGGAAAAGAAAACAGGCCAGCAGGAAGGAATTCAAAAAGATGTGAGTTAGATAACGCTCCACCTGTCTGAGGACAAATCTCCTCAGGAAAGATTGCAAAGCTGTTCAGTAATGATGGTTTATTTTTCTAGTTTTGCTCTGGCTGTTGATGAAATCTCATCAAAATTTCACCAAGTGTGACACGTGGGAACTTTTCACAGAGACGGACAGAGGGGTTTTGTCTGTGGCGCGCACACTTGTGACTTAAACGCACGCATCAGCCATGAGCTCAGGTTTGACAGACGCTGCCCATCCATCATTTGGCTACTGCTCATGTCAACATTCAGCCTTACTTTGGACAAGTTATATAACAGAAGTAAAGGTCTGGGGCTACTTTGAAGAACAGGAAGATTTGATCTAAGAGATAAATACAGTACTACTGAACTAATGAAATATTACAGCCTCAGTTCAATATAGAAAAACAGTACTATTCATAGTTACATTAACCCTCGTCAGGCAGTAAATTATACACAGCTTCAATATTCCCTTGAATCAAATCAGAATAGTTTAACTTGGTATGACGTAAAACTCATAAATATTGGCTCCAGAGAAGGTTTTTATCAAACATCTCACACTTTACAGACATGAAGACTGAAGCAGAGGTGTTAAATATGACACATATACACCGCACTAACAAACATCCAATCAAAGCCTTAAATTCTGCCACAAGCTACACTGAAAAGTACAATGTCGAGAAATGTGTTGGAACCACAGTAAGACAGAATTAGACCAGTTCTGGGGGGTGTTGTGAATCTGAAGCTTTGTCAGGTCCATTGTTCAGCACATTGTTTGGAAATGTGAGGGGGTTACAGATTAATCTTCACTTTTCTGAACAGATCAGATGGGCTTTCCTGATCAATACATGACACAATAACTGTATTATCCTGTGGTGTGTGAGTTTGTGCATGTTTGGGATTAGACTGAAGATTATGATGAGAAGAAGATTCTCTATGTGTCTGGTGCTAAACGGTAAAACCAGTGATGTAATGTAATCAAATCTGTGGATAAAAATGTGACAGGTAAATAAATGAAGGAAACAGTTCAGAGACAGTTCAGATTTGTTGCTATGGAATCATGGAAACATCTTATAAAATGACTGACTTTTAATGGATAAATAATCTATAGATCAATGGTAAATACACTTAATTTGTCTCTCAGTTATCTAATGGTTTCTGGTGCCAAATTACTATCAGATTGTGTGTCTTTTTTTCTACCCGATGGGTCATTGATAAATATTATGAGAATAAGCAGGTATGACCTCAGCAGGTTAGAAAATGAATTTCCCACCGTCTCTCTGAGTGCCTGTGGATCTCAGCTCAAGTCTTTAGTTTGGAAATAAAATTCAGCTGCTTTGATATGAACACTCTGACTCTGCTTATCTGTTATGGTTCCCCACCCTGCCTGGCTGCACCTTCACTGCACTGATATATAAGATCAATAAGGCGACGCCCCGTGGGTAAACATCCCCCCGGTCCTTGGCGATCCCTCCTGACCTCTGAGCCGTCAAGGTGAGTCTGTGGTCTTTGGCATTGACGACGGAAATCAAACCCTTCCATTTATTAGTTCTCATCATCTGTGTTGTTTTAAGGATTAGAGATGAAGAAAGGGTCGGGATTAATGCAATGAAAAACCAACAAACGATGAGCCGTGAAAGATGTAAATGTAACGGTGAGTTTTATTTCTACAACTTCAAAGCCTCTGCTCTGCCTGCAGCTGCACAATTCACTTGATTTTTTTTTTATTTTTTTTTTGTGTTTGGAAATAATTCTCATATTTTAGGTAGGTAGTTTTAGTTGTATATCATGTCATGAAGTGAAGAGTTGATGTTTTATCTTTGTTTTTCTTTTGTCACATAAATCTATGGACAAAATGGGAGGTAAAACAAGGCTCTCACTTGTTAAAAGACTGAAATGGATGCAAGAAATCTGCTTAAAAAATTATTAAAACAAATAGTAATCACTTTCTGTCAATTCAAACTTAATTTGTGCCTTTATTTACATTTACTGATGTTCACCCCTTAAAATACACTACTGAAGTAAACTCTGTCTTCAAAAACTATTTGGAAATAATGTATAATATGAACGTGGTTTGATGGTGTTGTATCTAGTTTAATTCATATGCAGAGAAAAATGTAATAACACCAATTTCTGCATCAACTTTTCCCATCAAATCCATCTGGTTTACTTTGGATTCAGGTATGTTTTAATGTTCAGATCAGCTGAGCCCCTATCATCATTAAAATTAAATTGAAGCTGCCCCAGTATCCTCCATATTCCAAGACTCTGTTGATGTGTAATGGTTTAAAAGGCCAGTCTAAATAAACCAGTTACCTACAATGCACTGCAGCTTGTGACAGACTCTCACACCTTTTCAGTTTGTGACTTCCATGAATGTTTTCCATTCACCTAAACATTTCCCAGAGCTGCGGTCAGAGCCATAGGGTCACATCTGCACCAAAGATGAGACAATAACGGACCTTTATAAACAAGAACTCTTGTTTTTAAAGGGATAAGTCCGGTGACTTTGTTTGTTTTTGTTGTTGTCCACAAAGCATGTGGAAACACTAACACCAGAAATGTATTGTGTCAGTCTAACCCAGTTCAGCTTAACTCAACTGTGCTGTTTCATGTGTTCTGGAAAAATATTCGATGATATTGAAAACATCAAAATTACACCCAAAACAAGGTTTGATTCTTTTTTTTTTTTTTTTATGCCAAAATTATAGAAACATAAAATCCATGATAGGAGGAAGATTAGTGACACAAAAACATGATCAGTTCTATGAAGGGTGAACTGAAACACTAAAGAGCAGCTTCACTGACTTCAACCAACAATAAACCAAGAGTCGACGAGTTTAACACAGATGGATCATTCATAAACCGATCCATCATCAATACACAACTCCACAGATCAGGGGCCAGATAAAACTGTGTGCAGATTCATGACTTAAACTGTGCCTATGTACAAAGGCAGAAATGTGCATACGTATTATTTTTGTCAGATTTATGATGCATACACATGGTTCGGTTTTACAATTGTCAATCATGTTGAAAATGTACACAAATGCAAGTCTGATTCCCACTCCCACAGTTAGCCATACATGGAAGTTGAAACTCTGTTTTGATAAATCATTTGCATCATAACTTCTCAAAAAAACATCACTGTCATCCTCACACCAAACCATTGTGCACAGCTACAGCTGTACATAGCTCTGCATTAGTAAAACATACACTATACTTTATTCCCATTCCACCAGTGATGTGTTAATCATTATTAAATGTCTCAAAATAACCAATTTTAAGTCATTGAACACACTAATGTCAATTCAACTGAGCATCAAAAATAGACAGGGAATTAAAATCATGCCTAAAGCAAATAAAAGACAAATATAAACTGATTAGGCCCTAAACAAACATCTATTTGAGAACCTCGAAATTATGTAAATATGAGGGTGATGTTTTATTAGTAATCTCAATTGCATGTTTTTATT
>JAPSES010103613.1:0-18969 GCA_029822895.1 Maxillicosta whitleyi | reverse complement strand
CCCTTTGAATCCAGCCGGATTCAGATCTGCCTCAGACCCTGATCTGAGAGCTTCAGAGACTATAGTACATTCTTGGATTCCTTTTGTGTGTGTGAGAATAAACTGTTTAATTGAGACTCTGTGTCCTGGTCTGCATCTGGGTTCCCTGTCAGCATCGTGTCACTGATATGTCTTTTCTGTCTACACTCTTTGTTCCCTGACAATTTTCTGTTCATGTTATATTAATATTGTACTGCATTTTAATGTTTATTTTGTATTTTATATAACAGTAAATAAATAATACAAATAAAATAAAAAATATAGGGCCTGATTATCATGGTCCCCTATATTCTTTTTAGTGCTACTGCTGTACAATAGTATAATAGCACAACAGTAGACTTTTTTTGTATTTTGTTTTTTCTTTTCAAAAATGTGTAACCTCTTACTGTGTATACACTTTGTGCATACATGAATGACAATAAAGTTCGTCTAAGTCTAAGTGAAAGAATGTTGTGTTCGATTTGTTTTTGCAGTATATTTGTTTTCTTATTGACAAAATAAAGAGTCACATCCATCAGCCCTTATTGTCCCCCTGTCTCCCCCTCCTTATTTTATGATATGGTTTGATCCAGGTGCAGACGCTAGTAAATATACTTCCATCCAAAAGTAAAAGTATATCTTATTTGTATTTGTATATCAATACAAAAAAAAAATATATCAAAGACAGCTTTCACATTTTTCATACATTTTACACGAAATTATGCATAATATTTTTAGAGTTTGTCTGGTTCGTGGTATTTAAGTGGTGGGGTCCAAAGTGACATTTTTTTCACGGGGTCCCACATCCTTGGCGCCCCCCCTGTGGAGCTGGCTGCGGGTCCTCGTGCATCTTCGGTACACTGACCCTGACTCGCTTTGATGTGGTCAGCTGATGCTCCATTCCTCTGTCACGATGACTCTTTAAGCCCGCCTTCTCGGGGCGCGCGGGGACAGCGAATCAAACAGACTGGGGGAGTAGCAGGAGGAGGAGGAGGAGGAGATCCTCAACTTGGACTCCGGAGTGTGTGCTCCTCCTGGTGCGGTGCAGTCACAGCTCTCCACCGGACCGGTATGCAATATTCACGGCGGAGGAAGTGAGCCGCGCGACCGTAAAAGATGCAGGCGGAGGACATGGAGGTACCTATGATTAATAACCTTAACGATAACGGCGACAGACAGAGACCGAAAGGGAAAGATGTGTTCAAGGATCAGCAGAAGGAGTCGGAGGTAAATCCGAGAGGCGTTTGTGTACAGCCGGTTTACTACAGGAGGGATGTGTGTGTGTGTGTGTGTGTGTGTGTGTGTGTGTGTGTGTGTGTGTGTGTGTGTGTGTGTGTGTGTGTGTGTGTTGTTGCTGGGGAGCTTTCAGATCAGCTGAATGTCCTTTTCCATGCAGTGAGTCGCTGTCTTGGCTCGAAAGCATGCATGCATGCAGACAGACAGGCAGGCAGGCAGACACCGAGGTGTTATTTTGGCAACCGGTTCCTATAAATAACCCCAGTAATCCTCCAGCGGAGAATGCAGGTGGGGAAATGTGAGTGCTGCTGTCAGAGGCCGACCACCACCAGCACACACACACACACACACATCTGAAACACACACTACTATTCACAGATGTGAGCAGTCTGTTACATAAGTCACACTTTACCTTTCACTACTGTCCCTCATAATCGGACAGTTAATCGAACTCCACTCCTCAGTCAGTCTGTTTTTCATATCTTTATTAATGGGTTGCATTAGGTTTTAGATCAGGCAAGTTAAAGAATGAACTCTGGAATCTGGTGTAGAAATTTCAAACTCGATGCAAAATTGTTAACAATTGAGATTTAAAAATGTTAGATAATTTATTTTGTCTTAAGAGTTCATTTATTATTTTAATGGTTCATACATTCGTAGACTTGCTTATTTCTAGATTTAACAATCTTAATTCAATGAAATGATTTTGCTGCATGGACAGATGATTCTTCACTTTAGTACCTTTTTTCATCAGATTTAGCGTTTTTATTTATTTTATTTAGCGTTTTTTTTTTTTACATTTTTATTTAAAAAAAACCCATTTCTTTAGCCTTTGTTTATACAGGTAAAACACATTGAGATCGGGGTCTCATTTTCAACTGTGCAGTTCAATACTAAATCACAAAGACATAGGCCTACATGTAAAACAATCAATATAGTTATAAAAACAAATACATGAAACAATAAATATGTTAATAATACAATTAAAAGTGGATTTTTGCAGTGTTTATGTTTTCAGGAATGCATGTTGAAATATTTAAAGTTACATGAATAATTTCTTATTTTAGAAACAATGGTGGTTGAATTCATGGTTTATGTATTACCACTGCACATTATAAATCTGATTTGTGGCTTTTGCAAAATGTTTGTTTTTAATCATCTACCCACACAGACTGTAACAGGCACCAGGCACTCAACGCATACTACTGATCTAAATTGTTTTAATAAGTTTTCAATCACTGATCCTATCAATACATTGAAGTAATTCAGATTTAACATAATTTTGGGGGTTTCCAGTGTTGTAAATGTGACCCATTAGGTCATTCAGAGGCTCTGTAGTAAACATGGAAACACTACTGTGTTCCGCAGCATGGATTCATCAATTCAACAAATTGGTATAAATTCTTGTATTTATGTTAAGTTGATGGCGAATTTAGCTTAAATAGTCACTTTTTCCTAATTTTTCTACGATTTGTTATATTAAGAATTGAATCTACCGTGAGCTTTAATGAACATCTACACAGCAAGTGAATCAAAAATAAGAAAATACTTGATTTTCACTGTAAAGTGCTAAATGCAGGAGGATGATATTATAATAAATCACTTGGTTAATGTGGAGCAAAAAAATCACTTGAAAGTCACCACAAAATAGCTCTTGGACTTTAAGGGTGAACTAACCAGCTAAATGAAGGAAAATGCAAAAATATACATTACAGTGTCACAGACATTCTAACAGATGTTGTTGGAGGATGTTTTATATCTTATAGACATTCTAGTAGTTTTAACTGTAGCTAATACCCCTGTTTCCAAACATACAACTGCCACAGCTTATCTAGTGGTTTTAGTTCCATGCAGCTATGATTAATCCCCTCATGAACAAATTAAAGGAAGATGGTTTTCATTCCCTGGTTTCTGTGCTCAGATACTTAAGAGATGGCTGTCAAAGCTGTCACCGGAGCCAGTATCCAGTCGGTAACACGCCTGACGTATGTGTGTTTGTACTATGAGCACAGTGCAGTGACTGGTTTTGAGAGAATTGGAGCATATTCATGTCACATATTCTTGTCTGGGGCTGGGGGTTGGTGGTGGTGTGGTTTCATGGATAAAACCGTTAAATATCAAAGCCATGTGTTAATGTTGACATTCCCTGCTCTCTGCATTTATACTGGGGTCCAACCTCGAATCAGATCCATTCATGTGTGTAAATCGTCTGTCATCTGTGTTGGGCAGTCGTTCATCTGTTGTCTCTGTGGCATATGTTGGTATGAGTGGGGGTGGTCTGCCTTGACACTATGCCCAGTGTTTGCACACTGATGTGCTGCAGAGTTTGTGAGCAAAGAAGCTGTGCCAGTTTGGAGAGAGGACGGCAATTCGTTATCAGCCGGTCACAGAGTGGAGAGACAGTGAATGAGACTGGATGTGAAACTGAAGGAGAGGGAGCGAGGGATTAGATGACGAGGAAGAGATGGAGAGAGGCAGCAGGGAGACAGACCAAGATGCTCAATGAGCATTTAAAGTGAGGTTTCAGTCTGAAAATAGTGCTCATTTACCGTCAGTCCCCCTGGGCTGAGTGTCCTGTGGTGACTGAACTCTTCATCAGGCCTGTGAACGAGGAGGTTGACTTCACTCCGATTCATGCAGTTCACTAAATCCGATTATTCCCAAAAGCTGTGAGGTTTGTTACTCCAATCTGAAAAAAAAAAAAAAAAAAAAATCTACACTGTTGCCCATAAAGATGGAATAGTTTTGTTTTCAGACACATCTCTCTTTTTATCCCTATTTCTACACATCAGTAATCCCCTTTGACCAGGTGCAATGATCACGTACCAAGTCCCAGTTACACTTTATCTATTGATAATAAATCACATTGTCATAATCATTTGATGAGAAGAGGTAAAACTTAGGGCTGTCAAAATTAACGCGTTAAGGCGGATTAATCCATCATCATGATTAATCTGATTAAAAGTTTTAATTTCAGAATGACTCTGAACGTCTCTGCTAATGCATTTGGGGCAGTTTGTCCAAGTAGAGTTAGTGTCACATATGAACACATGGGCAGTTGATCCGGTAATGGTAAGAGAACCAACCCATAAAGATGGAAGACATTAAACAGCAGGTTGGTCCTCTGGGTGGAAATATGAAGCCAAAAAAACAAAAAAAACAAAAACAAGATGGAACTGTTATATCAAGCTGTTTTGTTAAAATTGTTGAAGGTATTTAATAAATGTGATAAGTGCATATATAATCTCTTCCTTCTTGAGTCTGTTTGTTCATGAAACACGATTAATATGGATTAAAATTAATCATGTTTTATTGTGATTAATCAAAATTAATCCACAGCAATCCTAATAATAATAATGATGATGATTATGATGATGATAATGATGAGGATAATAATAACAACTTTATTTATTTAGCACCTTTAAAAACTGGGTTTACAAAGTGCTTTACAGACAGAGCAGAGGGGCACAACAGCAGAATACAAGATGTAAGTAAAAACACTATAGCAGGAACAACACAATAAAAGAAATGTGTACAACATCATGTATGACTGCATAAATAAATAACTAAAACAGGATTAAATTCAATATTCCACATTAAGAAGGCATAAAAGCAAGTCTATAAAAATGTGTTTTAAGAAGTGATTTAAAAGACGTCACTGATTCCACAGCCTTATTTCCTCAGGCAGGGAGTTCCATCATCGAGGGGCCCTGATGGAAAAGGCGGGGTCACCTTTTGATTTAAGCCTCGACTTTGGAACAGCCAGGAAGCCCCCGGCCGAGGATCTAATGCTGCGTAGTCATAGTTGACTATCATGTCAGTTATATAGCTAAGAGCCAGGCCCATTCGAGCTTTAAAAGTGATCAGTAAAATCATAAAATCAATTCTAAAACACAGAGGAAGCCAATGAAGTTTAACCCAGGATAGGTGTGATGTGGTGTCATCTGAGCTGCTGTGTTCTGGACCAGTTGGAGGCAGGACAGTTTTTTGACTAATGCTAGAAGTGAGTTACAGTTGTCAAGTCTGGAAAATATGTATGAATGGATAACGGGATAACCCTGTGATTAATATGATTTATACATTTTAATCTTTTGACAGCACTAGTAAAAAAAATACAACAATGTATTTGGGTTTAAGAGTAAAGGTCAGATAAGCGGGCAGATACCATGGGATTTATTAAGACTTCAAATGGTTTTGTAACTTTACTGTTGCTCACTCTGACATTATAAAATATGTGGTGGGAGCCATTACGATTCACCGTTTTATTGGCCCTGAAACAAGTTATTACATAGTAGTAAGACGTGATTATATGGCTTTTGGAAAATTCTCTGAGCATAAATGTAAGCGGTTTTTCCTGAACTTAAAGCTGCATGTTGTTACTCTCGACTGCCCTGTGTTGTGATAACCTTATGAATGGGTAGGGGCTGTACAGCGGCAGCACTAGATGGATGCTAGTGTTACAGTCGCTGCCGGCAGCACAGCATCTACCTGAGATATTTCCTCATATATATGTGTGTGTGTGTGTGTGTGTGTGTGTGTGTGTGTGTGTGTGTGTGTGTGTGTGAAAGGTGGAAGAACAGCTGATAACTGTCCTTTTTAATAGAGAGTGCTGTGGAATCTCCACATAACCACTGAGTATCAAACGTATAGAGGTTTCATTTAAGATTTCAGAGGGTTTATCTAAAATCGTATGACGCATTCAGAGGGTAGATGCCATGTAACAATGGGTCCCGACTCCCTTTATCTGCACAGGGATTTGTTCCATCATCTCTGCTCCCAAGTGCTTCTCATTTCCTGGTTTACAAGTGCAGTAATGACATCAAATTACATTACTTAGGCTCAGTGTCAACAAACTACGGGCTGATGTCCTGTAGTCACTTGCAGCAGGTATTTTTAGTCGACAGTTACATGACCAGGATAGCTGACTCAGATCACATCCTTATTTACAGTTCTGCTCCCCGGGGAAGATTTCACAGAGTTTAACACACCCAACATTTGCAGCCTTGCTTTTTTCTTTTTTTTTTTTGCCTGAGGTGTTTCTCAACTCTCATTAACATAAGATGAATGTTTAATAATCCCCGCAGGGTGGTTTCATCAGTTCATGGCCCCCACATTAACCCTTAAAGATCTTCAGATGTTTTTGTGGTGACTCTCAGATGAATTTCTCTCTGTATTTAACCATTTAGCAGTATTTATTATAATGTTTTCCTCTGTATTTGGTATATTTCCCTTGACAGTCAGGTATTTTTCTATATTATTCCTATATTATTCCTTTATATCGTGATGTCAGAACTGTTATGTTTGAGAAAATTCTATGTAAAAAGCAAAATTTGTTTTGGATGCCTGATGGGGTTATATTAAGTTGGTTATTTGAAAATGAAATGTATAGCTTGGCAAGATTTTGGGAGAAGGCATGGAAACATAGACAAAGAACTCTGTATTCAGAAATGAAAGGACCTTGTGTGATGTAATTATTGGGGTGAATATATGCTTTATATGTTGGTCATCTTACTGTTTTGAATGTCAGTAGTGCCTTATAAGCAGATGGCAGTGGTTCCCAAACTTTTTTGGTTCATGATCCCATTTTAACATCATACTCATTCCAGACATGCAAAACAGAGACATTTGTTCTACTAAAATTTATTTGTTCTTGATCATGTAATAGTCTGCTATACTATGTTGCAAAAAACATTAATTTTAGACACATTTAGTCTATATAATGTATATTATTATAGATGGAGGCAGAAAAGCAGGTTCAGATTACTGCACAAAGTGAGAATGTTATTTTCCTTGGTCAGGTTATGTACAGTCAGACCAGTTTGTATTTACAAGGATGATATTTAATACTGAACAAACAATAACTAAACTATGAATTATGAAAGAGCTGCAGCATGTGAAACCGACCACAGTGAACATGTGACAGATAAACAGAACCACAGTGCTTCAGTTTCAGCTTCACAGTTTGTCATGTTTGCTATTGATTGGTGTTGTCTCTGTCAACTCACCATATATTTTTTTTATTAATACGTTTTTTTTGTTTTTGGCGATCCGATTTGAACTCCAGGTTACACCCATGTGGGGTCCCGACCCCAAGGCTGAAAAACACTGCCATATGGGCTGGGCATGTAAGTGTATGGCACTTAAATAAAATATCAATTCATTCATATAGTAGATTTTTAATGTTATTAAACATTTTAGATCATTAGATGTTTGTAGTCACCGGCTGTTTACCTCTTTACCTTCACCTTTAGAGACCTAAAGAACCTTCCTAACAGCAGGCTGGGTTTCTTGTCCCTGTGGTGATCCAATAATGGTTAGGGTACATATCACATGGGTGCATATGGCAGTGAGTACCCTGTTGGAATCCTTCAGAACATGGTCTGAAGGAATCGAATGTTCTTCTCTTTTCTCACATTTCCTGTCTCTCTTCACTGCTACTGTACAATGAAGGTATACGACACCAGATTAAAAAAAATCTCTTATTATTGTAAAGCTCCTGTTTCCCAAGCAGCATTACAAATCAATGAATGTATAATATGGCTGTGTTTATTTTCATTCACGAATCAATTATCACTAAACATAGCTGTAAATGAATGCTACATCTAAAATGATATGCCTTATGCTACATCCTCTTTGTAAAGGACTAACTCATTTATTACTGATGCTTTTTGTTGTGCAGTGTTTTCTTTTGTTTACTGAAGTGTGCATGCATGCCTTCTGTTTGTTTCCACAGACAATTAAACATATGTTTCACTCTAATATATTTAAAAGAACTCCTACTACTTGATTTGATGTGGTTCAGAGAAAACTCACACGGTGCCATTAAGACTATTTTATGTCAACTTATTGTTTTGTTTTTTTGGGGGGTTTTTTTGTAGGCAAAAACTGTTAAATGTATTCTCTGATCAGTGCTTGTTTTCATTAAAAAAACTGAACAAATGTAAAACAAAGAAACAGACAAACACTGATATAGAATTCCACCCAAAAAAAATTCTTACTCCCCTTAAATACTCTGCTGTGAATGTGCATGGGCCAAAGTGATTTGCATTTTAGCATAAGATCTGAAAGAGTTTGAGGCATTGTGGAGTAAGTGTGAGTTGTCTTGTTACATCAGATACTTCAAGAGTATTCAACCCTGGTCTGCCTGGATTTTTTTTTTTTTTTTTTTTTTTTTAACGTAACTTAACGATAAAAAGGTTAGAAAATATGCTGTGAGTGAGTCCACTTGCCCATTTTTCCAGAGCACTTCCCCCCCCCCCAGATCTTTCAAAATCTAGCAATGATTTACAATTTACTGCATGCTATAATACTGTTTAAATAGCTTTTTCAAGTTGCAAAAACACTGAAAGAGTTACAGCCATCCAAAGTGGGTACGTGCAGGGTGTCGGCAATGACACATCAGGCTTTAAAGCAGGGGTCTCAAACATGTGGGGACAAAAAGGTTCCAATCTGCCCTGTGGGATGAATTTGTGAAGTGCAAAAATTCCATAGTCAAGGTTATATATGTATTGCACTTTGCTTATAAATAATGGCTTAAAGGTTTGTTTTAGTGCAGAAAATATTATAACACTTACAACCTATTCTGTAACAATAAAATGTGAATAACCTGAACAAACGTGAAAAACCTGAAATGGAGAAAAAAAAAGAAAATTGAGCACAATTTTAACAATTTTCTGCCTGTTATGAAGTTTTTAGTGTCTTTGTAGATCCAATCCATAATGCACATGTGTAAATGTTAAGTCGAAGCATAGTATTTTTTTTAAATTACACTTATTTTTACTCTGAAATGCAAGTTGCTGAATGATATTATTGTTAATGAATGCTATTCATCTTTTTTGTTTGGATAGTTTATAAACATAAGTTTTTTCATAATTTTATGTTTTGGGTTTTTTTTTTTTTGCATTAAAACAAAGACAAAAGGAGTTGTCATTATTTATACATTGTTATGCTATTGTTTTACTGGTCCGGACTACTTTAGATCAAATTGGCCTGAGTATGGCCCCTGAAAGAAAATGAGTTTGAGACCCTTGTTTTAAACAGTTAAGGTTCTTGGTTTCATGGAGTTTGTATAATTCCTGAGACACTGCAGAAAACATAGCAACAGTGTGAATGTACATGTAACCCCTTAACATGTTCCTGCAGAACTTAATGCGTGTAGGCGGTTTCATGGGCACGTGCTAGTCACAAGTTGAGGCTGAAGTTATGTCTGAGAGTGACCCTGGAACAGATGCAGCAACTAATGTTCTCTGAAACAGGCCCATGTTGACTCCTGGTCCCTCTTTTTCCACTCCTCTTCCTCTCTTGCTGCTGTGTTCATAGCTTCATGAGGCACTTTATTAGGAGAGTGTTCTTTGCTGTTCATTCACACTGATTAAAGCGGCTGAACTGAGCTCAGAGGGATCACCTGTGACTGTGAGTGGCTGTAGTTTGGAGAATCTGAGAGGAAAAATACAATGAAAATGGCTAATGAGTTTTTTTTTCTAAGAGATCCAGCAGCCAATCCAGAACCCCTACAGCAAATGTACATGATGGAAAAAAAGTGTGAACGAGTCTGTGGAGTGTGTGTGGGTGATGTGTGGAGCTGAAGTGTGACCCTAAATGGAATACAGAGTAATGGTAGGTGTTACAAAATGTGAAACGTCAGTATGTTTAATGTCTGCTTGGATGTAGATGTGTGGGTGTCTGTGATTAATGAGACTGACACCATAATGTATGCTCATGTTTGCTGTGTTGTTGTTTTCACAGAGCTCCATGGAGTCTCCGAACCTGGAGTTTGAGTATGGAGACACCGACACACTCACTGCAGAGCTTTCTGGTAACATTGAACACGTGTTTTACTCACCTTGATTAACCCATAAAGACCCAAACATCCACCACCGACCACAAGCATCCACTGATCTAAACTGTTTAATACCTGATGATCCACTAACCCTATCAATACATGTAAATAATTGGTGTAAAATGCTGTTTATCATCTTTTCATGGCCATTAGATATGACACTTTTGGATGTTCAGAGGCTCTCTAGTTACCATGGACACTGTCATCTTCTACAACATTGATTCACCAGTAAAACCCACGGAAGTGGATCAATGACAGTGGATGGACACACTGGGTTTATAAAAAAGTTGCTGAAAAAGTCACTTTTTCATTAGCTTTCCCTGTTCTTTCTATAATTACCCTTAACTTTAATATGAGCTTTTACAAACATCTACATCGTCAGTGAATTAAAGACATGAAAATATTGATTAATACTGATAAAATACAAAATGATGAGGATAATATTATAAATAAATGGCGATAAATCACTTAAGAAAGGTTAGATATAGAGAAAATTTTTAGTTGTCAAAATGATTTAAGAATTCACATAAAAGTAACGCTGGGTCTTTTATGGGTTAAGAAATGTGAATCTTTTGAGTCAAAACATCTAAATCAGTAATTTATTACCATCATCTTTTACAACATTTCCCATGGAATTGAATCAATGACAGTAGATGGTCACATTGGGTTTAGGTTCAGGTAATGATACATTTTTGCTGAAAAAGTCACTTTTTCTTCAGTTTTCTCTGTTATTGATATAATAATCTTCAACTTTACCCTGAGTATGTATGGATATCTACATGATTAATACATTAAATATTAGAAAATACTTGATTTTTACAGAAAAAAAAACACAAAATACAGAAGTTAATATTACAATAAATGGTGATAAACCACTTAAGGATGGTATATAGAGAAAAAATCATTTTGAAACTGCCACAAATGTCACACTGGGTCTTTATATGTTAAGAAAGTTACTCCTAAACCAAGTCAACAAGGGTGACACAGATGGAAGACGCTGAAGCGAGTACACAAGTCCTGACAAATTTAGCAGTCAAAGCAGTATAAACAACAGTAATGACTCATAATGTGACTGCATATTAAAATTCTGGATGTTGAATTGTTGCAGCACCTGTCTGGCATGTAACAGTTATCAGGTAGCAGGTAAATGCAAATGGAGGGATACATTATATAAAAACAAATTACAATGAATATTGGCATTGATTTAAAGTCAGTGTTTCACTTTCTGTTTGATGGTAAAAAAATAAAAATAAAAAACCCAGCTGATTTGCCAAGAGTGTTAGTCACATTGGCACAGACAAACAGACAGACAGACAGAGCAGCTCCTCAGGGTCATGAGTGATGACTGGTCTCATATCATGCATGGGAACATGACGAATCATTAGACCGTGCATGAAAGATCTGTCTGTTTGTAGAGTGTGGTTGAACTGCATTTACCAGCATTGGTAATCCTTTATTTCTGTTCATTTCCATCCTGTTCTATTCTACCTACAGAGCTCTACAGTTACACAGAGGAGCCGGAGTTTGCCCTGAACCGAGATTATTTTGAGGAGGACTTCAGGAGCCATGGTATGTGTGTGTGTGTGTGTGTGTGTGTGCGTGCGTGCGTGCGTGTGTGAATGTAAGGTCTACTACATAGCTGCTGATAAGCCTCTTACACATTTTTAGAGTTACTAATCAGTGAGAAAAGTGAGCTGTCTGCAGTGTGTTTGAAGAATGGGGTCAGAAACTCATATGCACTTGACCAGGACCTGCACTGTATCAGATACCCAGAAGTCTGCACCGGAGCTGCTGCTTGATGTTTATCTCAGAGACCTTGATAATTCCTCTAAACGTGTTGACAGACAGAAAGACTGAGGCTTTTGTGTATCACTGAATGTGCCGACTGGTTTAATTCCTGATAACGGTGCCCTTCAGTGAAATTAAGGTTAATATAATAGTGTTCTCAAACAGTGCATGACACATGATACAATGCATATCAAAAGGATTTCGAACTGGAATTGATGCCATTTTGTTCATTTCTTTTTGCGTTATTGTCCAGCTGTCTGTTTAAAGCTCAAAACAATGGCTCAGCTTCATCACCGTAGGTGTGTGACATTGGCCAGAAATGCTCCTTTTCTTTTAAGCCAGCTGGTATGAGATGAGTGTGACCAATGACATCAAAGCTGTGCTCTTTTAAGCTGTTCAGTGGATGAATATCCTGCAGATATAGATGAGCAGGCCTGTCCAAAACATGTGATTAATGTTTGGCTACCGACAACAAAGCCACTTTTCCAGCTAAAGCTCTGCGTCATTGTCAGTTTCACAATAGACGAAGGTTTAATTCAGTTGTTTAACCTGTTTTTTTTCAGTGAAGAAAAAAAAAAAAAAATCTACAAGAATTTGTGGTTTTATGGTTTTACTTGTATATTTAATGATTGTGAGTGAAATATTAACAGAAGACTCCGTCAGTCCAATCCAACTTTATTTGTAAAGCAATTTAAAACAACCACAGTGGACCAAAGTACTGTACAGAAGAATTAATTGAAATAAATAAATAAATAAAAGAGTAAATTAAAAGACATAGAACAATTGTACAAAAACAAAAAAAACTGTGCTGTACAGAAAATTAGTAAAACCTAAATAACAGAATAAAACAAGAATAGATTAAAAAAAAAAAACATTTTAAAAAATCTGTAAAAACTACAAAAAATAACAACAATAAACCAATAGCAAATAAAACAATAGAATAAAAACAGGCAGAGGCCTTTCTTATATGGAGGGGCAGATTTTTTTTTAGTTTAGGTGAGTAATTGGTCAACAATTTTGAGAAGTACAGCTTTACATGGAACCAAAGGTCACTCACTAGAAATAGCAGGGAGCCAAACAAGGCCAAAGTCATTATGGTATATACTGAAATAAACATGTCCTTCTTTGAATCGCACAGACTATTATTATTATTATTATTATTATTATTATTATTATTATTATTATTATTAATAGTAATAATAATGATAATAATAATAAAAAAGAAAAGGAACCTTAATGAAATGGGAACCTACAAACTGCATCAATCAAAAAATGTATTAAGCTGTATGAGTATGATTTATAGAAGTTATATACATGATGAAATGCTGATAAGATAATGATGTCTGAAAATAATAATAACATAAATTAAAAAAAAAACTTCATCTGAACAGACATCGGAAAAGGGAATAATGTTCAACTAAATAAACAGAATTGGTTTCCTGACACACAGATCATCGGGGTTAATTTCCAAATCACCAAAGGTGCACAGGTTATATTAGTCCTGTGTGAATAGGCCTGAAGACAGGGCAGTTAAATTAGTCTGATGCGTAATGTGATGCTATAACGGCATTAAGTGATTTATTTAAGAATTATCAGGCAGAAAAAAGGGAAAAAGAGACTTACTAAATAAAAATCTGGCCTCATTTTTATGGCTAAGCTGTGTATAAATAGATAAATACCTGTCAGAGGGTCACTTTAAGGTGTATTTATGATTCGTTTTCGGTGGACCGGTCTTAAAAACACATATTCTTGTTTTCAGTTCTGCATCTTGCATTTCCACTTGCATTTGTAAAATAGTCAGAAACCCTTTCTGTAACCTTGTCTCCAAGCAGATTGGTAATGAATAGTAGGATTAGATGAGAGATTGTCTGCCTACTGTGTTACAGAGATAGAGCTGCCTTTTCACATCACAGTCTTTTCATCGGTTTGTGAGCGTGTGTTTATGCTTTCAGTGAGCTTTTTATGTTGAAATAAGAGGGCAGATTCCTGTTGGGCTTATGCTCTTTGTGAGTATATGTTGGGAGCTCTGACAATGTAGCCATCAGTGTTCATAAATCAGTCACTGGGCTAAATCACTGTGATTATCATGACATGTGTTTAATTCAGGTTTCTCACTGTGAAACGTGAACTAAAGGATTTCTTCCAAATTTGTGTAGACTTTGAAAGTCAGAACGACTTAAGTAGAAAATGATGTGAGCTGGAGTGATCATGATGATGCTGCTCTCCCTAATGCTCGTTACTGTGTCTAATCAAATGAGGAGGCTAAGAATAGACTTGCACGGTAAACAACAAAGCTTTAATCTCTGACAGATATGTGCATAGGTCTTTTGGGGAAGTGTTTTTGTTGCACATGTTCCTGCTTATTTCTCTTACACATTATTTCTGCAACTGTAAATCAGTGTCATTACAAAGCAGGCCCAGGTCACTGTTCATGATTACGTTACATTAGGCTGACGCTTTTATCCAAAGCGACTTACATGTATGGCGCAACTGGCCTTGCCCAAGGGCCCACCAAGTCAGCGGTGTAAACCACTAAGCTATTCAGTCACTAAGACATCGTCCACTCACTGGAACTGTTGCTGTCACTGTCTTGTAATGAGTGTGGGAATTACCAAAAATAATCACTTGCCAGATAAAGGATTAATTACAAGTTCTGACTGAGCTTCATCTTTGTAGCACCCAGTTATTTTCAGAGCTGATGCAGTGCAATGAACATGACGTTGAAAAGTAATGACAGACAGGTCACAGCAGCAGCCCTTCTCTATAGTTACATGGTAATAACCACATCAAGGTGGCAGTTGGACTAAATTTCCACTTGTCTTAGTAAAGCTCACATAACACCTACTGAGAATATGAATCATCTTCAAGTTTTAAACAGGGATCCCAGTGTTTTTCAACCTTGGGTTCCGGACCCCACTTGAGGTCACCTGGAATCAAATGGGGGTCACCTGAAAGTTTTAGCCATTGCTAAAAATATAAATAAAAACTTATTAATAATATATATATATATATATATATATGGTGAGTAGACAGAGACAACCTCAATCCATAACAGACCTGACAAACTGTGAAGCTGAAACTAAAGCACTGTGGTTCTGTTTATCTGTCACATGTTCAGTGTGGTCAGTTTCAGATGCTGCAGCTCTTTCATAATTCATAGTTTAGTTATTGTTTGTTCAGTATTAATTGTCATCCTTGTAAATACAAACTTGACTGACTGTACATATCCTGACCAAGGAAAATCAAATTCTCACTTTGTGAAATAATCTGAACCTGGCTTTTCTGCCTTTGCCCATAATATACATTATATAGACTAAACATCAATTTTAACATTAAAATTAAGATTAAGATTTTACTACGATAAGATAAATGACACATAAAAGAAAAGGGTCAAACTGGGCCAAAACTATGACATTTGATCAGTGGTGGAGTATAATGAAGTATTTTTACTTTGTTACTGTACTTAAGTAGTTTTTTTTTTTTTGAATTTGTACTTTACTTAAGTAAAAATAATAATGCATACTTTTACTTTTACTTCACTACATTTTGTGGCAGTTATCTGTACTTTCTACTCTTTCCTTTTCGGAAATTGATGTCATTACTCATTACATTATTTTAAAATCTTTTCTTCTAAATCTTTTTTTCTATGTGCTCCTGTACAACATCACACACCATGTTGTTGTGTCGTCCCTGCAGCCAAAGGCAGGAGGTGGATCGAGCTGGCGGTGGAGGAGCAGAGAGCGTATGTGATGAGGCTGCTGGATGCACTCGAGGTGACAGACAGGGACAAGAGGCTGAAGGTGGCCAGAGCCATCCTTTACCTGGCTCAGGGTGAGTAGGCACATCACATTACAACCGACAATACAGCATGACACGGCTTTAACCCATAAAGACCCAAACAGCCACTGGTGACCAAAACCATCTACTAATGTCACATATTTAATAACTTCTGCACCACTAAACGAAATAATTGGTGTAAAATACAGTTATCTGATGATCTTTTCATAATCATCAGATATGAACCATTTGGATGTTCAGATGCTCTATAGTTACCATAGAAATGCTGTCATCTTCTACAACATTGATTCACCAGTAAAACCCATGGAGTTGAATTAATGACAGTGGATGACCACACTGGGTTTATGTTCAGTTAATGACAGATTTTGCTGCAAACACCACCTTTTCTTCAGTTTTTATCTATTTTTGATGTAATAGTCTTATGAACATCTACATGGTGAAGAAATTAAAAATATTTTTGTTTTAAAATTGCAAAAAAAAACGAGCGTAATATTAGAATAAATGGTGATAAATCACTTAAGAAAGGTTAAAAATAGACAAAATTTCATTTGGGAACTAACACAGAAGTAGCACTGGGTCTTTATGGGTTAAACTAGATATGTCAGCACCAGTGACCTGTAGCTAAAGTTCTGTATTGGTATCTGTGTTAGCCCGTTCATTTGAACCAAGGCGCAGTAATCCTCTGAACAGTCACATGAAAAAGCTCAAAGTGATGCGAAGACATTCATTTTAGACTGGCAATGAATATATGAATCTGGTTTTGTGTTTTTAATTGTGTTCTCATATTTTTCTCACATCTTCATCCTCCAGGAGTGTTTGATGAGTGTGACACAGAAGTGGATGTGCTGCACTGGTCCAGACACAATGTTTTTCTGCTCTATGACATGGGTATCTTTACAGCGCTGTTGGAGCTGCTCAGCATGGAGATAGAGTGAGTACTGTGCACAATCACTGAATTCTTAATTTAGGTTTATTTTACAAGACTGTAGAGTGGCTTCTGTTCAGTATATTTCCAGTGGAGGGTAAGAGGTAAACAAGAGATGGGATGCAGTTTACGGATTTTCTTTCTTGTGTAAAAAACTAAGCAGAACAAGAAGACAAATGTGTGTTGTAGAACAGTGTTTTCCAACCTTTTTTGCACCACGGAACATATTTGACATTAGAAAAATCACAAGGCACACCACCAACCAAAAATGTCACAAAAAGTATATTTATTGAACTGGAACCATAAAGCCCAGAGGGGTGCACCAGCGACCCCTCAGACTGAGCCCCTGGACTGAAGTCTGTTGTATATTGTTGTATATTATGGGATGCATATTCTTCCTGCCCCAACCCGATACCTGGGATTCATGGGTAACTCACTAATCCATGCATCAGTACTGATGGGGTTTTATCAACAGAACCAGTTCAGTTTTAATTTTATTATCAAACAGAAGCAGCAGACTTGTTTTAGACTGGATCATTGGTGTGTGCAGTCGTACAGATCTGTATCACACTGTGGGCTTACAGAACCAATCAGGTGAAACTGGATCATTTTCCATGGCACACCTGATGACTTCTCATGGCACACTAATGTGCCACGGCACACTGGTTGGGAAACACTGTTGTAGACAGTTTAACACAGTGGTTCCCAACCTTTTTTGGCTTGTGACCACATTTTGACATCACACATTTTTGGCGACTCCACACATTCAAAACAGATAATTTTTTTGTTAAAATTAATTTGTTTTTGATGTAATAGTTATACTATGTTGCAAATAAACATTAATTTTAGACACATTTAGTCTATATAATGTACATATATTATTGTGGATGGAGACAGAAAATCCAGGTTCAGATTATTTCACAAAGTGAGAATTTCAGTCCAGCTTGTATTTCATTGTATTTACTATTTCTTGTCAGACACTTCAATCACTGTGACAAAAATCACATAAAAACAGGAGGATTATGAACAAACTATTCTCTAAACTGTAGTTTATTAGAAATTTTCTTTATAACTACATGCTTTGGATTAATTAAACAACATATCAGAATAAGATCAGACTTTATTTATCCTACACTGAGGAAATTCAAGTGTTGGATTTACAATAAAATCATCCGAACAAATATCAGGAAACACAATGGAACAAGAATTAAGAGTTGGAGTCGTTATGGCAAAAAAAAATTAGCTTTAATTGAAAACTGAGTAACTGACCACTGCAGTAGTGTTATGTATGAAAGGGTTAATGTTAGGAAAATCAGAGGGTGTGTTCTCCACTTGTACCAGTATAAGATTAAATTTTCCTCTGAATCCTCCTCATTCTTTCCACTCGTTCCCTTGCAAATCCTCTGTCTTCGCATTATTGTCAGAAGCTCTCTTGAGTCAGTGCAAACAGGGTTCATGGAGGAGAGATGAGACGCATACATTAAACAAGACACTGAAATGCAGGAATACAGGAAACGCACAACCTATGATTCGCACTTCAAACCCCGCCGTCAAGGATGCGAGGCGGCAGCAGCTCCTTCATGTGTGCTTTGTTGGTGTTGGTGTCAGCCACGCTTTGGATCCAGCACTTTTTTGTTGTTACATAAGCTGCTCTGAGGCATCCTGGCACACTCTAGCCTATCAGCACACTGCAGAGTGTAATCACACCAATCAAGCAAGCAAACACACACACACACACACACACAACATCTTTCAGGTTATGGATATGGATTAAAAATGTATGACAACACATTTAACTTACTAAATTTTTTGCGTGAAACTGCAGATCCTGTCATATCAATCATCCTCATGTCCGTGTTGTATTTAGTTTTGGGTTTGCACAGACTGACTCATCCTTTCCAATAAAAACTGTTTACTTGTGTGTGTCTGCAGTAACAGCCAGGCGTGCAGCAGTGCAGTGAGGAAACCTGCCATCTCTCTTGCAGACAGCACTGAGCTCAGGTGAGGAAACGCAGCTCATCGTAGACCTTCTGTGCTTCATAGAATAGATCACATACAAAAGGACATTCTACTCTCAGGTGGTGTTTTTGTTTTCACCCTGACAGTTCACCTTTGTGACATTTGGCCACATGCATATATACACACACACTTCTAATCTGCAAAATGTAATTATATTCTTTGTCCTCTTCCTTCATATTTGTTTTCAGACCCTGTCTGTGCTTAGCCGAATTGATTTTTGCACAAAATACGCTAATAGGCACACACTCATGAATGCAATCACACACACACACACACACACACACACACACACACACACACACACACACACACACACACACACACACACCGCTCACTAGACCAGTGC
>JAPSES010103523.1:0-18996 GCA_029822895.1 Maxillicosta whitleyi | reverse complement strand
TGTGTGTGTGTGTGTGTGTGTGTGTGTGTGTGTGTGTGTGTGTGTGTGTGTGTGTGTGTGTGTGTGTGTAAAATGAACAAGTGTAGATGGTGATTATTCAATATAGAATTGAAAGAAACCATGATGTAAACAATTAATCGACTATCAATTAATTGTCGATAAGAATTTGCTTGATTAAATTAGTAATTGTCAGTTAACTGCCCTTTTCCACTGCGGTATTTGTGGTGTCAACAGTAGGGGGGGGGGGTTACTGCCCAAACTAGGCTTCATCACTGAAGTTGAATAAGCCACGGTTGGGATAGTCACCACGTTGACGGAAAACATTAAACACATTTTTTGGCTCCAGAATTTTTTTTTTTTCTCCAAAAATGGCTCTTAAAATAACAAAGGTTGCTGAGCCCTGATCTAGGTCACAATTCCTGTGGTGTCTTAACTTTTTCAATCTTCTGCCACTTCTGATACTTGTGCAGAATTTGTGCAAATTCCAGTATTTATCTTTATAACAGAAACTTTCCTTTTCACCTGACGATTCTTTCTCATATATTTTCCCCCATGTTTCAATATGTACTGAAGAAATCAATGTGAGGACGATTACAATAAAAGAAAGAATTATCATGAACTGCCTCGCCTGTTTTTTGCCTAACATAATCTGACCTTGTTATATCGGCCCACAGTGAGCTCCAAGTTGCCCACATACTGCCACAGTTGCCCCCTGCTGGTGTAGAGCTCCATTGCCGTTTCAGGAATGGCCTCGGTCTGTCTGGCCTCCAAGTACCTCACTTCCCTGAGGACCGACACCAGCTAGAACAGATGGGAAACAGAAGACACAAGCACTGAGAGGACAAGATAGAGGTTATGAGATACTGTACGATTTGGGACAAGTCTCAAAATCGGTGTGCGTAATACGAGTCCAGTATCGGTGCAGAAAAGTATCTTCATGAGGATGTATTTCTGTTGCATATGCACAAATAAAGTCCAGTGGGCACGGGGCTGTGACCGCTGAAAGCTCAGCCCCCCCCTTACCGCTCATATTTACACAACACTTGGCTGACTGCTGCTACTTTTGAGACTTTGAAGGGGAGGGAGGGGGGAGGGGGGGGAGGGGCAGTGGCTTTGACTGATCTGACCTTCAACAAGCACAGTTCTGCATTGATCTGGTTTTCCTTATTATTAATTCTGAGCTATTCCTTGGCATAAAAATTAACATTCAATTCGGAAAGTACCAATTTAATTAGCCTTTGTCTTTAGAAGGAAAAAAAAAGAAGTTTAAGTCAGGAGGTGTTTTTGTTCTTTTATCGAGAAATGCAACTTTAGCAACCGATTCTATTCATTGTGCTTTAAAAAATAGAACTTATCTGGAAAAACGCCTGAAGCCCCACAGTTTAAATTATTTTAGATTATTATTTATTATTAAATTATTTTAAATTATTTTATTATTTTTCGGTTTAAATTTTAATTATATTACTATTACTGGTACTGAGCAGGATGACAGCTGATTTACTTCCTTCTGGTATTTTAATTTATGTATTTATTTATTTTATTCATTTATTTTTTCTTTCTAATAACTTCCACGCCTGGTAGTAATATCAATACTTTTTATATGAGTCACGAAAAAAATTATTAAACCATCAAAAGTTATCAAAAACAATGGTTATGCAATCCAGTACTAACTCCTGTGTGTATCATGTGACTGAAATAGACAGAAGAGAAAACATGGAAAAGCACTGTTTTTGTCAGAACAATGTTATTGTAGATAGATATTGATGGAAGAACTGAAATGATTTTGGTTTTTTATCAAGAAATCATGTTAAATGGATAGAAATCAGCTCTGAAATTGAACTCTTATGAGCTATTTTCATTGTTATCATTATATTTATCCAAACAAATGTACGTTTACTTGAAACAGGCGTTAAAATGAACAAGAAATTAAGGGTGGTCTAATATTTTTTTCCAGTGACTGTACGTATAAAAGCCTGTTTGTTAACATGAAGCAATATTGTATGATTATCATGTACCAACAAAAAAGCAAACAAAAAAGCCTGAATGAATGTAATATAATCACTGAGTTGCTATTGTGATAATACACCATCTAGTCCTGTTGCATCGGGTTAAACTCCTAGTGCTTTGTGATTCAAGTTTCAAATCACCTTCATCTTCAGGTTTAATTATTTATCTTCACCTTCAAATTCTCCAAAATTGTGTTGAGCAGTTGCACATGTAGGATAGGGCCACATTCATCACAACCCTGTGCAAGTGGGACCGCGTTTATACGCAGGGCATAGAAATTCTCCCTCTCGAGTGTGGTTTTCCACTGTTCTGGAGGCTCGTATCATGTGCATAAGACTGATTTTTATGTCCGTGGGCTCTGAGACTTATTAAATGCCAGATGTATGATTTTATGCAGCTGCTGATGAGTGTATTGACACCTGGATAGTTAATAAAAAGGTAGAGATCTGCCAGATAACATCACATTAACAATACAGGCAGAGGTGGAAAATAACAAAGTAGAGATACGTGATTTCAATTATCAATTTCAATCAACAATTTAACACACACACACACATACATCTGTATTTTTTACTCCTTTTTAAATACAGTTTCCTTTAGTTTTAGTTAGGTAAAGGGGAATTAAAGACATTTAACATACAATAAGAATAATAATACTGAAAATATTATACCCTGGGTGCAAAAGGGAATATCATCCATAGCACACTAAGTGAAATATATGGGGACAACATCATAAAGAAAAATTGACATAGAATTATGGAAATGAGCGCAAATTGCCTTCTTATTCAACATGAATAACTGCCTAAAAATGACAGGCATTGGAGAAAAAAAACCACATTACAATTAGGAATCTGTTCTGGATGTAAGGTGAAGCAATTAATAAAAATAAGGCAATGGCTACTGCCATAGAACTGTGTCACGAAATATTGGTTTTGTATATTGCTACAGAACCAATCAAATGTTAGCATTTGTACTAGAGCCAATCATAGATACTGTTCCATGAACTCAGCCTCTTGTTGCCACAGTACTGTGGTTATATATGGGGTATACTTCAGTGCATTTTGCTACCACAGTACTATGACAATTGATGAAAGAAAAAACAATTTAGTGATAGTATATAGTATAGAGTAGGGATTATTGTTGTACATACTCTATATGTTGTTTTATAGCTCTTTGCAGTTGGTGAGGCTGGAGAATATGGGCGGAGCTACATGTTAGATGTGGCAGTTGTTTTCAGTTGTGTGTCAGTCTCAGTTGAGTGCTGTGCGCTGAACGTTGTCCCAGTGGATGATTTATATCATTGTCAAACCACCCCCGCCCCCCCCTCCCGTTTTGAAAATCTTCAGTCTTTCAGTCTTCAGTCACTTCTACAGTCTTCTTACAGTCTGAACCACTACCAAATGAGCTAAATCTCCCTGTTTGTTAAGTCTGACCTATTTGCTATGGGATTGCCTCGTTACTTAACAGGTTACCAGTCTAAACATGATATAATGAGGGCACTAATTGGCTCTGTGGTAATAGACAAACCCATATTCTGAGCTGCAGTACTGTGTCAATAACCACTTCTTAAAAATAAGCATAAGGGTGCAAAGTGGAACAATGTAAAAGCAGAGAAAATGGCATGTTATTTCAAGTTCTACTGCTGCCATTGAAATCTCATTCAAGCAAAGTTAATGTTCATTAATTAAATGTAAATTTAATTAAACGTAAATTCAGTGTATTGTTTTGAACTTCTTTATTAATGTTAGAATAATTTGATATGTTCACTTTCCTGCAACTTTGCACCGAAACAGCCAGTAGAAATGTCAAAGGCTTTTTGACTTTTGCATTTTGTGTATATTTTGACTTTTTCTGGAGTAAAGAAGTTGAATCAGTACTTTTTTTTTTCCTACACAAGCACCTGGATCTTCTACTTGAGTAAAGAAAGTGTACTTTTGCCACCTCTGCCCACAGATGCAGCTTGTCAAACAGAGACACATCTCATCTACAGCTTGCTCGGAATAATGTTTTTCCAGCCTGTTCTAAAAAACCTGGGGGCTGAAGTTGACTGCAATCAGATGAGTGGAGGGGTCTCTGCTGATCAACGGCAGGCCGAGGTTGAACTGAGAGCTCTCGCTTACTGTCTCCGTCCATGACTCATATAGGCATCTGGAGTACCTGCAACAGCAAAGCACAAGAGGACAATGTGCCGTGACAATCAAACAAAAGTTATTATCGCTGAAAAACAATTTATACCTATACCGCCTGGGTATAACGTTGTTTCGTTTTTCCATTAAATAGGACCGGGCTTTGATTTCACAAGGCCACAGGCGTGAAAAAGACTTGTATTATGAAAATTAACATAAGCAACAAAACAGGTGGCTAAAAGGCATATGATTGAGCCATTTTCCTGATCCTCTGAGGCTGTAAACAGAATAAGAGGCGTCACTCGTACCTCCATATCAGACAGACAATAGGGGGAGGGGGTGAGGTAGCAGGAAAGGAGGGTTAGAAGCAGGCGTGGAGGGTTGGGTGGGGTGGGGGTGGGGGGGTGTATATGAGGATAAATGCTGATTCATCTGCAGGAGTCTGGGAACAGACAATATGTCAGGGCTCCATACAGCTATATCAATCTGTAAATAGCCACGATTATGATGAGAACTTCAGTGCGCACTGTGTGCTCCTTATTGGATTTCTGCTGTGAGCTTCATTTCCTGATAGTGGCACCGCAGACGCAGAGGCAATCAAATGCCTTGGTCATGGCCATAAATCACGCAGCATTTTGTCTGCGGGGGTAATGAGTAAGGATCCCCATCCTGCTCCTGACTGGAATATGTATAATAACGGTGGCGTTCATCTGTGGCAGCGGCGGTGATTATTACAGCATAACAAGGGCTCTAATTTCTGATGGGAGTAAATTGAGGGCAAAGAACTGATGTTGTTCATCATTGCATTACTCCGGGTGGGGACACACCGAGTGAAGGAGTGATGTTAAACATGTGAAGCCTTTCTGAGTGTGTACATGTCACTGACAAAGAGCTTCATTCTACATATGACGCACACACACATCTATGTACCATCATGTACTTAATTCAGTGTTTTTCAACCTTGGGGTTGGGACCCCACATGGGGTCGCCTGGGATTCAAATGGGGTCGCTTGAAATTTTGACTAATAGATAAAAATTAAAATACCATGACATTTGGTTAACACTTATCCAAAGCGACTTACAAGGTCTAGGCACGTATAGAGTAAAGGGCCTTGCCTAAGGGTCCACCTGAGATTTGAACCGGCAACCTTCCACACTGAAGTCAGCAGTGTTAACCACTAAGCTACCCAGTCGCTAATATAATACTAATTGTAATAAATAATAATAAAATACCAATAAAAACGTACTAATAAAAAATATATGGTGAGTTGAAACAATCACAATACACAAACTCTGAAGCTCAAACTGAACCACTGCGGTGCTGTTTATGTGTCAAATGTTCACTGTGGTTGGTTTCAGATGCTGCAGCTCTTTCATAATTCATACTTTAGTTATTGTCTGTTCAGTATTAATTGTCAGCTTTGTAAATACAAGCTGGACTGACTGTACATATCCTGAACAAAGAAAATCAAATTCTCACTTTGTGCAGTAATCCATAATAATATACATTATATAGACTCAATATCATCTAAAATTAACATAGTATATAGCAAACTATTACATTACAAAAAACTAATTAATTTTCGCCAAAAAAGTCTGCATTTTGAATGTCTGGGGTCATCAGAAATTTTTGAGGTTAAAATAGGATCGTGAGTCAAAAAAGGTTGAAACCACTGGCTTAAGGACTTAACACCGAACCTGCCCTTCCTGTCTGGATCCTGGTTCTGGTAATTACTGTGACCACACTAATCCTAGCTGTAAAAAAAAAAAACAATCAATCATGAGAAATCAATTCTCATTAGCAATATAGCTGACAGATTATGTTGGATCAGTCATTAGGTTTACACGCACCATGACAACTTTCCATAATAAGTATGCATATTTATACAAACAAATCAAGGTTATCTGTTCAAATTCTACGTCTGATTTTTTTAGCTTGAAAATTAAGTTGTCAAAAAGTGATTGAGCACTATTGCAAAGTGAATTCTTAATCAAAAACATCACTGTGGTAAACAGCTACGCACAGACTTTAAACATCCACCACTGACCAAAACCATCCACTGATCTAAAATATCTAATACCTCTTTATCTGTTAATTCTATCAATACATGTAAATAATTGCGATAAACTGCACTTTGTCATCTTTTCATGGTCATCAGATATGACCCATTTGGACGTTCAGAGGCTCCGTAGTTACTGCATAAACACTGTCATCTTCTACAACATTGATTCACCAGTAAAACCCATGGAGTTGGATCAATGACAGTAGATGGAAACACATTTGTTTTTATGTTCAGTTACTGACATCTTTGCTGAAAAACTCACCATTTCTTCTTCTTCTCTGTTTTTGATACAATATAACCTCAAGTTTACTCTGATCTTTTATGAACATGTACATGTACAATATATGATTTACACTGAAAAATGCAAAATAAGGAAGGTAACACTGCAATCAATGGTAATAAATCACTTAAGAAAGGTTAAATATACAGAAAAAAACCATTTGGAAACTGCCTCAAAAGTAGTGCTGGGTCTTTATGGGCTCATTTGGTCTAACAGAGACAGAAAAAACTGGTGGATGTAGGTAAATGGACTGCACTTCTAGCACTTTTCTTGGTACTTAGACCCAACTGGGACCAATTTAGGGCCTTGCTCAAGTACAAGGGCAGAAGCCAGGATTTGAACCCACTCTACCAACTGACCCACAGCCACCCACAGGTAGTTGTGATGCTAGTTTTAGTGGCATAAACGAAGTTAATACAGTTATGTTACTTTATTTACTCATCCCAGCTTACATCTATTATTCTATACCAGTACATATAGAAAAATAAAATATCTCTATCCATCTAGACTTCTCATTTATCAGTGTTTCCTGCAGTTATTTCCTCATCTTGACCATTTCTTCTGCAGACCTTTTTCCTTATGTTACCGATAACATGATAGCAAAGGCTTTAATCTATTTAGCCGCCCCAGGAGGTCTATGTAGTGCAACGTCAAGCCCCAAACCTGACACACCTACCTAAATAGGAATCAGCATTTTACACAAAGGCGTATACACCTGTGACCAGATAAAACCAGATAAAGGCTCGCGGACATGTAACATCAGCACCTCATATGATTATCATTTGTATCTGTAAACTCACATAAACTCAGTATTATATAATATACATTCTGATATAGTGAGAAAAGGTATGTTTTATCACAGGGAAGGTAATAGCACAGCCTCTGTCTGCCAGATGTTTAGAAAAAACATCACATGAACAGAGGCCAGACTGGTCCAGGATATGTAATCCTACATGAGAAAACATGTTAAAACCCTGTTACAATTCAGGGAAGCGATGGAGTCCCATGATGCACCTCTTAATGCAATAAACATTCAGATGTGTTATCTACATGTATGTTTCTTTTCCTATTCCTTAGAGTTGTACAGGTGTCAAACAAGCGTCCCGGGGGCCAAATCTGCCCCACCAAAAGGGTTCAATCTGACCCCTGGGATGAATTTGGGAAAGGTTAAAATTACACTGATAATATTAAGAATCAAGGATGTTAAAATTATTTTAAGTCAATTCAATCTAAAGTGGATCAGACCAGTAAAATACTATCATAATAAACTATAAATAATGAAAACTGCAAATATTTATATTTCTTTTGGTGTAAGTAAAGTAAGTAAAATTACACAAAAATGTTTACATTTACAGACTAGGCTTTTATTAAAAAAAAAAAAAAAAAAAAAAGAAAGAAAAAAGGGAATAACCTGAAAAAAAAAATAGAATTTTAATAATGTTCTGCCTGGTATTTAATGTTTTGTGTGTTTGTAGATCCCCTGTGACCTCCAATTTGTGATTCACATGTATAAATGATAAACTTAAGTGTAATATAATAATACAATAAAAGTGCAAAATGCAGCACTGGAGAGACAGCTGTTAAAGGGTTAACCGTAAACCATAAAGACCCAAATATCCACCGACGACCAAAAGCATCTACTGATTTAAAATGTTTAACAACTGTAGATCCAATAATCCTATCAACAGATGAAAATAATTGGAGTAAAATGTAAAATTTGTCATCTTTTCACGGTCATCAGATATTACCCATTTGGACGTCCACACGCTCTGCAGTGAATGTGGAAACACTGTTATCTTCTACAACATTGATTCACCAGTAAAACCCATGGAGTTTGATCAATTACAGTGGATGGAAGCACATGTTTATATGTTCAATTATTAACATTTTTTTTCTAAAATAGTCACTTTTTCTTCAGTTTTCTCTGTTTCTGATGTAATAACCCTCAACTTTAACCTGACCTCTTACAACAATCTAAATGATCAGTATAATAAATATCAGAAAAAAAACAGGTTTACAGCCAAAAAATGCAAAACAAAGAGGAGAATATTACAATAAATGATGATAGATTACTTTAAAAAGGTTAAATATAGAGGAAAAACATCATATGGGAGCTGCCACAAAAGAAAAACAGGGTTTTTTTGGGTTAAAAACCACAACAATCACTTTCTTAATGGTGTAATGAGATGGGACAGACAGGGGTTAGATAGTTAGCATGTCATTAGAAAAAGCTGCCAAAAGATAAAGCTAAAAGAACAAGGAAGAAGAGTAAATACTGAAATGCCCCGTATTTGTCAGGGGACCAGACACATGGAATCAATGCTGTTGTTCTACACAAATGAGCAGCATTTTAGAAAATATTGGAACACAATGAACACACCTTCGTGACCTGTTTCAAATATGCATCCAACAAGAAACAGCTGATAAAATTATACAGTAGTTTCAAGAGCTAAAACCTGAAACACTGTCATTTTAATCTTATCTCTGGGCTGTGATTTTTTTCTTCTCTCCGCAAGGACATTACTTCAAAAGTACAAAAAGTGAAGATCTGTTCCTCTTTGATTCTCATTCAGTTTAGTTTGATTTCAGTACAACCCCCCCACCCCCACCCCTCCCCAATGGGATGCTTTATCTTCCAGGTTTTCATGTTGAATGTAGTCTAAAAGGCCATTCCTCACTTGGCATCAGTGAGCAGCAACAGAACGTATGGGATTATGGAAGTCTGTGAAATAATCTGCAGAGGAGTGCCACAATAATGAGAACATAAATCATGCCTGGAGCTTTATGTCTACATGCTATTCCACAGGGGCCGCTTCATAAATGTTATACACTCGGCTAACAACATCACAAATGTTCAGTTTAAAAACGGCGCTGGCGTGAAATTACAGAGAAAAGACTTTAGAGACGCATCTGATATGCAATCCAAGTTATTAACTTTCATGAAATTTACAGTTCAATAAGGTCGGGTCTCATTCTGCTACTGTTGGTTCTGCTGAAGTCTTTGTTGCTGTTCTTTTATTTGGTAACGCACAGATCTGATGATGACATATAGTGTAATACATTAACATTGGATGCACACACCTGTCCAACAGTTGCATCATCTCCTCGTACTTCTGGATGACCGTGGCTCCTCCTGCAGACTCCAGGCACCTGCAGAGAAGATGAAATTTTACAACCCATGCAAAGGTTATAGCCAATATCCTTCCAGTAGCCAATATCCCAAATCATCATTTTTACGAGGCCCTTAAAACAACTCACAGAGCGATTAATTCAGACTGAGGCCGCGGGAAATGCATGACTACGCAAAACTTCAATTTTAATCTGTTGTGTGTGAGACTCACGGGTAGGAGATATGTCTAAATTTGGAGAAGGCGCTCTGGATGCGCTGCTGCAGCTCCTGGGCCCATTTCAGCCCGCCAGCTACTGGCGGCATATTCTTATTCACTGGAGTCGAACCTAGAGAGGAGAAGTATCATTACTGACAGTCAAACACATATTTCACACATCAGCGAAAGACTGAGTCACAAAACTTTACGTAGATAAACCTCTGCTGCACAATATTGTTATGTGGGAATATACTTTCTGTTTCTGAGTTTGTTGCGAATTCAGATTCAGATTTTTTTTCGCTGTCATCTAAACATTTCCATCATAGATGTAATGTAAAAATGCATTGGTCTCTAAAAAAATAAACAGATATTTATAGACAGAATAAAGTAGCCAATATAAAAATATTTCAAAATCTACGAATAAATAATGCACATAATAAAATCTGTGATAAAAGTAGAAAAAAAAATGGACTAGATAGATAGATACTTTATTTATCCCACCCTGGGGAAATTTTTACGGTTACAGCAGCAGTGCAACAACAAAAGTGACAGGTGAGAAGACAGTGAGAAAAAGACATTTACATTATTTACATGACATTTCTGTGCATTTGGGGGTTATTGAGTGCTGTTGTACAGTCTGATGGCTCTGGGGAGGAATGACCTGTGGAAGCGCTCTTTCTTGCACGGGGGGTGTAACAGCCTTGGGCTGAAGGAGCTGCTAAAGACCACTACAGTGTGGTGCAGGGGGTGGGAGGGGTCGTCCATGATGGACATCAGTTTATTTATTGTTCTTTTGTCCACCACCTCCTCAATGGAGTCCAGTGGGCAGCCTGGGACAGACCCAGCTATCTTTATCAGTTTGTTGAGTCTCTTTCTGTCTCTGTCCGTACTGCCCACCCCCCAGCACACAATGGCAAATTACACTGCAGAGGCCACCACACCGCTAATCCGATGTTAAAAAAGTGTTGCACTGATTATACAGTTATGCTTATAAGTTTACATACCCTGACAAAATGCACATGCACGGGCTTGGACAATGACCCAAAACACAAGCCCAAGTCAACTTGTTATCGGCGACAGTTGAAAAAAAGTGAAGATGAAGGAGTGGCTGCCTCAGTCTCCTGACCTCAATATCATTGAGATAGTTTGAGGAGCTCTTAAACATGCAATGCATGCAAGAAAACCCAAAATCTTAAAGGAACTGAAGGTGATTTGCAAAGAAGAATGGGCAGCTTTATCATCTGAAGAAATATAGCGTCTCATCTACAATGACTATAAAAGTCTTGGAGCTGTCATTGATGTTAAAGGGGCCGATACAGAGAAGGGCATTCAGAGAAAAGCCGCTTTATCGATGTGTTGACGTCTGTGGCACAGGTCGACGTTATTTTGGAGTCAACTAGTCATGTATTATTCTCTGTCTCCCTTCCATCACCCAACAGCGCATGAGCCTTCATACAGCACATGTCAGTACTGTCATCTTTAAGGTAAGGTAGTGATGTACAGATCAGCGGACGTGGGTTGGGTTGGTGCGGCTCCAAAAAATGTCGCTTTATTTGTGGAGCAGGTCAAATAATTCCACAGGTTGAAAAAAAAAAAAAAAAAACAACCCTTGCGTCACTAGCGCAAGGCCAAAAGTGAATAAGAAAAGGACTAGAGTAGGATTAAACTGACTAACTAATGTTCTGTGAACCACGGAAATACCAATACTGAATAATAATGTGGACAGACAGTGTTTGGATTATTCTGTTCATTTACGTCATGAAGAAAATGTGCTCTTTTCTCTAACACACTGTGCATCTTGGCTGATGACATTTAACTTTTTCCCACTTTATGTTGTTCACTTCAATTTCAAAGAAAATTCAAGGTGTTAGCCTGTGTTTTGTTTTGGTTAAAATGTGTGAGAAGGTCTGTTGGTGTTTGTGTCTTCGTGTTTTATTCTGCTCTTTAATGTTCATGTTCCAGTGAACGTTAGTATAAGTTGCTCATTGTTGAACAGCTGTGTGTCTGTGTTATTTCTCTGCTGTCAATGTGATGACATCCACTTATGACTAATCAACTCGACTTTGACTTTACCGACAAATATGCCCTAACACAGAGTATTAACAACTAGAGTATATAAACTTTTGATCAGGATCATTTGGATAGTTTCTGTTGTATGATTTAAAAAGAACCAACACATTTATTTGAGAATAAATGGTTCAACCAACCACGAACCACAAGTGAAAGAACATTTTCTGTATCATCATTCATATTTTCTGAAAAATGGCCAAAGAATCACACATTCTGCTCTTTTATGGAAACTTATGAGCACAACGGTGGCCTGAGTCAATCAATATTGCACAAGGTGGTTGAGATTCATCCATAAATCGCACTAGAAGCAAGCACATGTCACTGAGATATCGAAAAGAAATATATTTTTTTCATATTTTCTCTTGTTAATACTTCATTACTTCTGTTATGGTAGTTGTTTTTGGTCCAATGCCTGTCAGCAAGGTTGTACAAAAGCTACTGCAACGATTTTCCTGGTTGATGGACAGGACATGGGCCGAGGGTGATCCCATTTAATTCTGGAGCAGATCCAAAGGAGACATTTTATGATGCGATTGAAATACAGGATGGTGGGGCCTTGGTGGAGGTATGTCCTCTCTAGGTGTCTTTGTGATTTAGTATAGGGATTATAGCTACACAATTTAGAGGGACATCGGAAGGCTATCAATAGTCTACACAGATTTTAAGAAAACAATAAATATTACTTGACAAGAACTCCTTGGCATTTTCTTTTCTTTTTTTTTCTCCGCTGCATAAACCACAGTTGCTTTAAATGAACTGAACATCATGGTGGACAAAGCCTCCATGATGTCACCCAGTGGATTTCGTGTTTTCACTGCTACCATTTTAGCGCCAGACCTTTCCATACTTGGAATGAGCTAATGCTAAATGCTAACTTCATGAAATGCTTGTGTATCAAAACAATTTGACAGTGTTATGTGTGTGCACGGTATATAGATAAAACAAAGTTTCTATTGAACAAACAGAAGCTTTGAAAGTCGAACTCAGCAGTGGAGTGAGCTGTCAATCACACCTGTCAACCGACGCCTACGCAGGTAGACGTCAAAGATCCTACCAGTCATAAAAGTCATATTTGAGTTTTGATCTCGGGATGAAAACACATGAACATATTAACATATATTGTTATTAAGATTTGTAACAGCTACAACTGCTAAAGAAAAGCAAAATCTAATAAAAGGGAGTTATTTTTTTAATCTCACCATCTGCCTGTGTCTTTCCAAAATGTCTTTCGTGTTGACTGACATGGCATCAGTTTGTTTCACATGCTGCCTAATCTTTCCTCGTGTCACAGTTACATGTTTTTACATTTAACACTTATGTGCCTGTGTTCACTAACATGAAACACTCATCATCTACAAACAACACGCAACATGTCGAATCGCTTTAACTCTCACCCAGCTCCTCTGCAGCTTGAACGTGTTTGTCATAGAGGACTTTACTGTCATCTAACTCCTCGTCAAACATGGAGACAAGAAGTGGGTATCTGCCCAGAGCATCTTCAGCCACTAAGGGGCGCTCCAGCAAGCCACCAAACATATCAACAACCTGCAGACATGAAAGGAGTTAAAGGCTTTTCAGTCAGCGTTGTATATGTATGTGAATGTTTGAAAAAGAGAAGGGCTATGTTCTCAGACCTTGAAGGCGTGCTCCAGTCCGGAGGCATCATCAAAGGCCTTACAGAAGATGGCTCCTAGTTGCCGGTCTGTGTCATCCACCTTCAGTTTGAACTCCCTCACGTCGTCTTCAAACTCCTGCAGGGCACAAAGCTGAGCGATACAGACAGTCCAAACGCCACACAGCAGTACAAGCCAGCACAGCATATTCCCTTTCACATCCCACTGACTCAAAGCCATCCAGTAGGGAGAATGACTGGGTCTTACAAGCAAAGTAAATTGCTTTTCTTGCTATAACTCAGGGACATCTTGGTTAAGCAACTAGATGTTACTGAAATAAGTCTTTTCTGGAAGAAAAACAATTTGCTGCACAAATGCTGGAGTGAGCGGACACTGGTGGTGTTTGGGAACAAAATACAATGTACTGACATGTATTCGGGTGGCTAAATTACATTAAGGGTGTGTAATTTAAAATGTTACATGAATCCCTTGTCAAAATGAATCGCTTCTAAAGGGACGGTTCAACAATGAACTGATACTGTTGAGGAGATGCAGCATTTAACTGGATAGTAATGGTGTTGGTGTTTTCTGCCACGCTGCTAAAGACTCCGATTCAGTATCAGTTCAAAGTCCTTATCAAGTGAAATTCAATGTATTAAGTTTTTTTATGAAATGTCTTGTGCTGCATGTAAACAATACACTGGTATCTGACCCCACCACAATACTACTTTAGGAGAGAATTGCCATTTTGTGATAAAAATTTAGCTGACTTATCCTGCACTTCGGAGTGTGCGCTCCCTGTGACCAGTGAGGAGGGCTTATGAGTTAGTTCGTTATGGGTCGCTTCTGGCAAACTGGGCTTATCAGGAGGGGGCAGCCTCCCTACATTCCTATTCTCACAGGAAATATGCAAATACACAGAGGCAAATAGCACCCATGTAGTTATTTCATCTGTACTATATTTGGAATATTTTTGATGGGTCATCACACAATCAGATAGTTTTCTAACTAGAACTGTGGAACTTTTCTCTTCAAAGCAATAGATTTGTGGCTAGAAAAAAAAGCAACAGCCTTTTTGTACCATTTCATCAAGATGTAATGTGTTGAAGTAGGGTGGCAATTAGTATTCTAGCAGTATTAGCACATAACTGGATGTAGAATGACCTTGTAATATAGCATAAAACATTAATTCATTCATACTTCTTCAGAACTGCTTTATCCTCGAGAGAATTAAGGGGGGGAGGGGGGTGGAGCTGGAGCTTCCTATGGATTCATACCAGGGCTGACATATAGAGACGAACAACCAATCAGTTTCACATTCACATCTATGGGCAATTTAGCGATTAACCAACTAACCAATTAACCTATTAGCACATAAATGAACATAGAATGACCTTGTAATATAGTGTCAAACATGAATGTATTATTTCTATTGATACAATGTTGTTTTTTTAAGTATATCAAAGTAGTCTGTGGTTGGATCTAGCTGAAAGGCATGATACATTTTTTGCAATACAATACATAAACGAAAAAAATTACAAGCAAAGTTTTCTCGGCGGTTTCCCAGTATTTATCAAAATCTCAAAAACCCTGTAATCCCATAACTTCATACCCTGTTGCTGAGATCCAAGCAGTCATATGACTTCTCTGAAAATAATTTGTAGATTTCCACAAAGTCTTGGTGGACCATCTGGACCTGCTGGCTCAGAACTCGGCCTTTGACGCCTCCAATCTCAAGTTTCTCCAGCTTGAAGAGCTCCACGACTGTCAACAGGATATCCTATAAGGGAACACAGTTAAAAGAGTCTACCACAAATGCACGCCACACCATTTCTCAAAGATTTAGCATGTTTTTGGAATGGTTTACCTTAATGCTGTTGACTCTGTCGATAAAGAGGTCGAGTCTGGAAAAGACCAAGTGTTGAGAAAAGTCCATAGGCTTCACAGAGCTGCCATTTCTTTCGTACTGGCTCAGATTGGCCCTGCAGTCCTCGTAGGTGTTCTTGAAGAGCTGCAGGATGTCCAGGCTGGTCTGGACCTTCAAGAGACTCTCTGCAACCTCTCCTCTCAAAATCTCCTCTGGAACCAGATACCCACAAGCCTACGAGTTGGAAAACAGTTACAGTTAATTTCAGCTCATGATAATGTACAGAAGTATGCCTTGGTGACAATCTAAAAACATTTTGGAACAACATAATAGCTGGAGGATAATTCACTGGAATGTAACTTTTCACAGAGGGGAAAAGCCCATATGGTATAAAAGGTATTCCAAATGATCACAATCTGTCCAACACCATCTTGTCCAACTAATTAAACATTTGTCAGTTACACAGAAAACTCCCAATCTAGCAACAAGAAGCTTTTCGGCTACAAACTATTCTGCTTCTAACCTGTGTCACACTCTACTATACTTCTGCCAACCTATTGTCATCACATTTTATGGTCATTTTATGGTTTGCAGCTCATACATAGAATTTCTTGCAATAAAGAACATACTGAAAGACTGAAACCGATAGTCGTTTATGACAATGATGATAACATTTGCCAACTTTTATAGATATCAGAGCTAAACAGCCTACTGCCGTCTTTTGATATAAGCCATTAACTCGACAACACTGCTGATCCTGTGCTGGGTTTTCACTTAGACAGATCTGATGCTGTCAACGTTTCTTCCACTCTCCACTTTGCTGTAGGAAACTTGTAATTTCTCTAAAGACCTACACACATGCTTGGTTTTCCTTTCTTAATTGCTTTCTTCTCAACAATATGATAGCAATATATTTCTTGCAGTGTAACTCTGTACAAATAATGCTCCAGAGGATGTAGTAACAATAATACTGTTATAAAGGCGTATTTTATACAAAATCTAAAAAATGTCTAGGGATTACTTAATCTACCTTTCTCGGCAAAATGTACTTACATTGCTGCAATTCTGTACATTGACTCATTAGTGATCTCTTAGGAAAATGCCTAAAATATGCATTTTCTTTAGTTTTTAAGTCATTATTTTAGCCTTTGGCAGTTCACCACTGGCCCTCTGTACAATATGATGTTATTTACCGTACTTTAACTGCTTACATTTCAATAAACGTGGCCAAAATAGGAGTGCACCTTTACTATTTTCAGCAGCGTATATGATTCAGAGAACATATATTTCTTTTCTCTGTGTGTAATATTGCTTCAGGGATATACCGCAGATATTACAAAGTGACAGAGAATAGTTTTCACAGTAGAAGCAACAGCAGATCTCAGGGGATCTGGGCAAAATAAATTGAAGCTGCCATGTGTAGTCACACAGTGCCTGATGGATATGTAAAGGCAACAGGGTTCCAGTGCAAAGTGTGAGAGCAACAGGAGGAGGGAGGTGAGTAACTGGGCTGGATTTTGCTCCAGGCCCCCCAAGTGGATTAAACCAGTCCTGGTCTGCTTTCATAGTCAAGGCCAGTGAACGACTACAAATGTTTGACATGAACATGAGGATTATAAAGGAACCTGATGTCAAGGCACATGTATCTTGAAACCTTTACACACCTGGGGCAGGACAAATAAATAACAGGCAAGTGTGAAATATTCAGCCACAAATATCCAGCGTCCTCTGTTCCCCTCAGTCAGAGCCCATTGTCCTCTGTTCCTTTGAGTCTATGTCTTCTATTCCTCAGGAGGTGGGAAACAGTTTTCAGACACCCTTAAAATGTGACACAACCTATAGTACACTACTGGTGTATATAATAGTATCACGAAACATCAGTGGAAAAGTCTTTCAACAGGTGTGGCTGCGTCAGACAAACACAAATAACTTTTTTTTGCCTATTGTTAACACAAAAAAATAACATAAAGTGAGAGTTGACTTGACAGTTTCAACGCGTCACGACCTCGATGTGTTTCATTATCTTGCCGAACCGTCTAATTTAGACCTCGTTGGAACAGAGCATGTGCAGAATGGAGTGTGTGGGTTTAAAGAATGTCATAATACTTAGTATAATTGAATTACTTAAGGGTGAAAATTAATGCAATATATCACAAATGCATGAGATGTAAAAAAAAAAAAAAAAAAAACATTTTTCCACCACTGTATGTCCAGTATCTTTATTTGTGTTTTGGTAGTTCTTTTAGAAATAATTTGTTCATAAGGTGTTAAGGCTAAAGGAGGCTTTATCAGTGTAACTCAATACATCATGTTGTACAGGTTACATTGCCCTATGAATTAGAAAGTGAAGGATTTCTTTTTTATATATATATATATATATATATACTCTTCATTTTTTTTATAGATTGCACATTTACGGGTTACCTGTGTTTAGTGACCTGGACAGTCTTTCAGGCATTTTTAGTTTCATTCAGTCCTGCTTTTTCCTCAATGCACACCAGATTTTTCACATTCTCACATCATTACTTTTCTGTTTAGTGCAGCACTCACTGCTTTTTCTAAAAAATATTCATAAACGGTGGAAAACCTCATGGCTAACCAGATAAAGAAAAGCGTTCCACCCACGGACTAAGAGGAAATCTCAGACTAAAATACATTCCCACCCACTGGCTCCGAACTGACAGGACACTACTGTAATGGCTACTTAGCAACAAAGACAGACCCTTAAGATCTGCCACTTCAACCAGAGAAAAAGTTGCTGTTGACCTGTTGTATGAGGAGGTTAGACGTCTCCTGCAGCAGAACGATGAGGCGTGCTGGGGTGTTGTAGTATCTGGACTTGGCCCACACGAGACACACTGTGTGCATCAAAGGACCGATCTCACGTCTGACATCCGGAAACTCTACGTTCTCCATGTTCTCAAACAGGCACTGCAGGGGGTTCAAGTACATACAAATGTCCTCTGACTCTTCTAAGGCTGGAGAGGGAAGATCGGCTCAAAGTCAGTTCAAAATAAGACATGTGGAGAATGTAAGTTATGTCAGATGTCTGGGTCACTACCTGCAAAGACTTCCTGTTGCATGGTCATGAAAGCTGGATAATAGCTGCTATCGTCAGCCTCCAACAACATCGCCATCTTTTTCACTTTCAGCGACGTTAACTGGGTGTAGATGTACTCCAGATCCATGCGTCTGCAAATTTGAACATGTAGAAGAAGTTCAGAGATTAACTTTCAAACACATTATTCAAGTCATCAAAAACAAAGGTTATGTAATCTGCAGTTTAACAGGAGTTATTATGAAAGTGACAAGGTGAAATGACAGTATGTTGATTATGATACAGTTATGAAAAATGATTAGACCATCAAACATCAACACAAACAATGGTTATGCAATCTAGTACTAACTCCTGTGTGTATCATGTGACTAACACAGACAGAAAAGAAAACATGGAATGTCTAAAAGCACTGTTTTTGTCAGTACAATGACATAGATATTGATGTTTTATCAAGAAAACATGGAAAATGTATAGATATCAGCTCTGAAATTAAACTGTTATGAGCTATCTTTGTTTTTATCATTATATTTGTCCAAACAAATGTACCTTTAGTTGTTCCAGGTATTAAAAAAAACAAGAAATTCAA